>JBAMJV010005514.1:0-137571 GCA_037951105.1 Echinarachnius parma
AAACAAAATGTACTTGAAACGATGAGATCTCCAAGAATGAGCGTGTGTTATACTATTTGTATATATATGTAACGTTACACCGCTGGAGAATAGATACTTTACCTGACTTGTGAGGGTGATGGCTGGGCACATTTGACGATAATCGCGATCAGGACAATGACAAGGACACTCCCCCAACGGCTATCCCAACGGCTATCAGACAAATGGCGTATATGGGAAGGACTATGGCAATAAAAAGGAAAAATATAGCATAGACCAATATATTGTATTCACATTAATACTAATGATAATAACAAATAATCCATGATAATACAACAACTAAACTACTACTATACTACTACTACTACTACTACTACTACTACTACTACTACTACTACTACTACTACTACCTACTACTACTACTACTACTACTACTACTACTACCACTACACTACTACTACTACTACTACTCTACTACTACTACTACTACTACTACTACTACTACTACTACTACTACTACCTACTACTACTACTACTACTACTACTACTACTACTACTACTACTACTACTACTAACTACTACTACTTACTACTACTACTACTACTACTACTACTACTACCACTACTACTACTACTACTACTACTACTACTACTACTACTACTACTACTACTACTACTACTACTTCTACTACTACTACTGCTTCGTATACTTCTTCTTCTACTACTAGTACTCATACTACTAATAGTACTACTACTACTACTACTACTACTAATACTACTACTACTTCTACTACTACTACTACTACTACTACTACATATACTACTACTACTACTGCTTATTTATACTTCTTCTACTACTACTTATACTATTAAAGGGGACCACCAGAGCAAAGAACAACATATTATTATATGTTTTTGGTACCGTTTTTGTGATATCAAATATATACCCAACATTTTGCAAAGGATTGTGTAATTCATAAACAAAGCAATTAATTTCCACTACTTACGGAACCACTGCTATTTCCTGGTTCCATACAGGCCAACCATTTGCGAGTGCGCCAATGCTATTCACGCGCACGTTTGTAAACAATAGATTCCCGGGGCGATTCGTTCGCTCTGCATACATTGCAATTCACCGCACACATAGCAGTCTGCGTAATTCAGACCGCATGAACGCATGCTTTAGAATGGTGATGCGTTTCCAATCATTTTTTTCTTTCTGGAAACATATTTTTGTGGAACTTGTTGATGGAATGGAATACCTAAAGATGTTACCTTTCTTTAGTAAGATATTATTTTTGGGTGGTGGTACCCTTTAATACTACTACTAATAGTACTATAACTACTGAATATACAACTTATAACTTTTCATCTGCATCACAGTCTTAAGGTGGTTAAGGGGTCCGTGACTGCAATTTGGGTACGATTGTTTGTTTTTACTTGGCACACATATTCATTGGATCAAAAGAAGAAAATTAATCCAAAGAGACACTCTGTATCTATGCAAATTAGGCCTCATTTCCATAATTTATGCAAATGTATTCATGTATTATTGGGATATTCAATGAAAATGGTGTTTTTATTGACAAATTTGAAAGAGAACATATTCCTCGAATCAAAAGAATAAAATTAATTCAAAGAGACACTCTGTATCTATGCAAATTAGGCCTCATTTCCATAATTTGTGCAAATGTGTTCATGGGAATGGGATATCTATGACAATGGTGTTTTTATTAAAAATATTTGGCAGAACATATTCCTTGGATCAAAAGAAGAAAATTCATCCAGAGACACTCTGTATCTATGCAAATTAGGCCTAATTTTCATAATGTATGCAAATGTATTCATGGGAATGGGATATCTATAAACATTGAACTCACATGATATAGTGTGTACTAGTGCCCTGACCTGGTCAACATTGCGGATTATCTTGGTTGGCGAGAATACTGATCCATATTGTCTGTGTTATTGTCTTATACTTTCTTTCCTCTATAACGTTTTACCTCCCAATTTTCTTTCCCCCTTTTTTTTTTGTTTTTCTCCTTGTTTTTTTTTCCCTTCTTTTTTGGTTTCATTCTAAGTAGTAGTTTTCATTGGTTCATTGGTTGTAGGTATGCATTTTAGTTTTACTTATCATCACAGGGGAGAGATTCTCTTGTAGTACTATTATTATTACTAGTAGTAGTAATAGTAGTATTAGTAGTGGTAGTAGTAGTAGTACATCTAGTAGTTTAAGGTAATGTAAAAGAGTAACTTTTGAGGGCGCTGCACACTACAAGCTTTGCTTTTTAGCAGCGCCCTCCATTTTCAACAATAATTATTTATTTCTGATTTGTATATGTGTATATTATGTATTTCATGACTTCTGTAAGAATATTTTTGTGTATCATTTTGTATGTTATACCTTTGTTGAAAATGAAAAAATAAATGAAATGAAATGAAATGTGTATTTATTGATATATTTGAGAGATCATATTCCTTGGATAAAAAAGAAGAAAATTCATCCAAAGAGACACTCTGTATCTATGCAAATTAGGCCTAATTTTATTCTTTTGATCCAAGGAATATGATCTCCCAAATATGTCAATAAAAACACCATTGGTATAGCTATCCCATTCCCATGAATACATTTGCATAAATTATGGAAATTATGCCTAATTTGCATAAATACAGAGTGTCTCTTTGGATGAATTTGTTTTCGTTTGATCCAAGGAACATGATCTTTCAAATATGTCAATAAAAACACCATTGGCATAGATATCCCATTCCCATGAAAACATTTGCATACATTATCGAAATTCGGCCTAATTTGCATAGATACAGAGTGTTTCTTTGGATAAATTTTCTCCTTTTGATCCAAGGAATATGTGACCCGTCTTGGTGAGAAGAACCTAAAGTCGACAAAGATGATTTTCTGGATTTTTATATTTTAGTTCGATTCAGCATTATCTAAGCTTTAATATGATATAGAATTTGTATCATAGTGATTCTGCAACGCGGAGTTATTGACGTTTTTCTAAGGACAATTTTGAACGGTCCGGAAATAAAATGCAGAGAAAATCGCTCGAGAAGTTTTACATCCGTTTCGAGAGTGAAAATAGCTTTCTAAGCAGGCCATACTTGAACCAGTTGCATGAATAGAATGTCGTAGCAACCTTTATCCATTTTTCTTGAAAACTGGCATTTCACTAAATATTTATAACTTTCATTTACACCTTCCCCCCCCCCCCCAAAAAAAAAAAAATGTTGAATATAATCCATGCTTTGTCGAGATATGTACCTAGATTTAATCGAAATTTAAGTGATTTTGGAATGAAAAACTTGGATTCAAGTACACACCGAGCACAGGATACAATAGCGGGCATTTTTACTTAACAAAAGGGGGTCCGCTCCCCCGTGGACATGCTCTTATTATTGTCCGACTAATCGATATTCACAGGCAGTGCAGCCATCCCTTTGATGAAACCATACCGCAACAAATAAAGCTGGGATGGGGCACGCCTCACCGACAGCGTACCCTGTACCAAACAATATACTATTAAGGCGCGCTTTCATTCCTACATAAGATACAATACCTTACAGGGGTTCATGATGAATGTAACCCTACGAATGAATTGTTCAAACCCAGCGAAGTCATCACCATGTAGTATTATCTGTCTTATTTGTTTAACTATTAAATACCTCTTCTTTTCATGTCCCCTGTCCAGGAGGGTAGACTGTATCCCGGATTGTATACATCGGGCTTTCGTTTATTTGTAAACAAATCGACAATTTCTAAACAACATTGATTGGCCAATCTTGACCGCCAGTGATATTTACAACTTGGCACAAAGGGGTTGTTAAGAGGCGGAGCTTAATATCGATCGCTTTTGGGAGCAAAGAATTTTGGAAAGCAAACTTTTCAAACCTGCAAAAAACATGCTTCGAAACTTTCCTTAATTTTCACCTTTCCACTCAATATTTTTACTGGAGATTTTGCCTACTGGTAGAAGAAATATCAGGGAATGGCCTGAACTAATAATATTTTTTTTACATTTTAATGCAATTTCAAATAAATCGTGATTTCCGAGGTTCGAACTCGCGCGACTTTTGGCTCCTCTGAGAAAGACGGGACACATATGTTCTCTCAAATATGTCAATACAAACAGCTTTGACATAGATATCCCATTCCCATAAATACATTTGCATACATTATGGATATTAGGCCTAATTTGCATAGATACAGAGTGTCTCTTTGGATGAATTTTCTTCTTTTGATCCACGGAATATGTTCTCTCCCAAATATCTTAATAAAAACACCATTTTCATAGAATATCCCATTCCCATGAATAAATTATGTAAATTAGGCCAAATTTGCATAGATACTGAGTGTCTCTTTGGATGAATTTTCTTCTTTTGATCCAAGAAATATGTGTGCCAAGTAAAACAATCGTACCCCAAATTGCAGTGAACGCACATATTTCTGGACCTATACTGTTAAAACTAACGATTGTTTAGTAAAAGCTTTAAAAGGATTTAGTAACTTTGTTGGGAAGTGCAAAAACTGATGAGTTATTGATAAACTGTGTATTGGAGTTATATAATATGTCCACAAACTAACGTGTGAAATTTTCACGTTAATTGGTTGTTTTGCCTGCGGAGATATGAGCAAAATTGCAAAGTGATATTTACTAACTCAATGTACTTACTTTGTACAAGGCAGGAAAGTATCCCGTAGACAATTTTATATATGAACACTCCAATCGTGAACATCTTTTGAAGGAAATTGAAATTTGAAAAACCGAAACCTGTACCGTGCTGTTATTCTTAATATAAATACGGTAAGGTGAGAGAACCACTAAAGTTCCAAGTAAGTTTTGATGATTTGGACAATGTTAGTAAATCCCTTTAAGCAATTTGGGTACATAGAAAGCTAATTTGTACTGGAAAACGTTAAGAAGATGTGTAAATGGTGATTTCTCCCTTTAAAGCGTTGACATCGTTTCAAATTATACATGTCCAGCAAGGGGGTAGTATTTTCTATTGAAAAGGGAAAGGAGCTCGATCTTGTAAAATGCATGTAGCTATTGAATCCAATTTGGGTATATTCACCTGGAGGAGCTTCACACGTAGGGGTATCCAAACTCCCGACCCCGATGATAGACCAACTGCCATCTAGTCCGCAGGTAAAGGTGACGTCATGACTCAACTCATAGCCTGCGTCGCAGAAGACTGTGCCTACGTCCCATAGGTAAAAACCCAAAACATCCAGACCACTGTTTAGAGGAGCTGTTACAACGGACTCTAATGGTAGGCAGTAGCCACTGGAAGATGAAGATGAAGATGAAGATGAAGATGAAGATGAAGGGGGAGATGAAGACGAAGATGAAGATGAAGATGAAGATGAAGTTGAAGATGAAGATGAAGGGGAAGATGAAGACGAAGATGAAGATGAAGATGAAGATGAAGATGAAGATGAAGATGAAGATGAAGACGAAGATGAAGATGAAGATGAAGACGAAGATGAAGATGAAGATGAAGAAAAGGCACCTGCAAGAAGAAAATAAAAAGTAAGTACCAGTACAATAGTACATGTATGACACTTTAATAGTTTGTAATAATACAAAATTACACGCAATCGAGCAAGACATAATTAGAACAGGTAGAACAGGAACAATCGAAAAAAGACGCCTTGTCGCAATATATATTCCACACGTGCAGCCGAAAATGATTAGTTCGTATAAAGATACGTGACGGTTTGTATCAATATTTCTGTGAACGTGGTAGGTTTTAATAATGGTAAAAGTGATGATACATTTGTATATAATATGAGACAAGATAGGTATGAGGACCCAGTACACAAATCATAGTACGCATATAAATATATTAAAACTTACACTGACACTACTATTGGCACCAAAGTCGGAACACGGGCTTCCAAACCTCGACCCCCGAGTAGTCCAGCATTTGGGACGTTAGTTATTTGTTTGTAATTCATCCTCCACTTCAATAAAATCAAGGTATTTTCTTTCAATAGAAATGAATGTATAATGAATTTGAATTAAGCCGAGTTATGAGTGCAAAATTAACTTAACTAAGTCAATATTTTCATTGACGCTAGAATATCAATTGATCATGAGCACGATAATGTGCTGTGAGATTGGTACGACTTAATCGAACAAAACACAGTGTGCCACCATGTGAATACACAGTGTAACACAGTGGGCCACAGTGGTACATTGGAGCGTTGAAACAGTGTGAAAACCACCTCACACTATGAACACACTGTGACCACACTATGAATACAATAAGAGCGTACTGTCGCGACAGTGTGAAAATTGCCTGCGTTCACAGTGTGTAAAATAGCATTCTCAAACTTTGTGTTTCAGTAATTTCACAGTGTGTTCACATTAAGATGAGTGTTCATGATGTGGACACGCTCCAATTGAACACAGTCTACACAGAGTGTTCCACTGTTGTCTACAATTTGAATAACAGTGTGTTCACACTGTGGCACTCTGTGTTTTTTTTTTTCGGTAGGGAAGCGTGGCGCTTATGGCGCCGCGCTGGCTGGCTAGCGAGCTGATCTAAACATGTTTTTAATGAAACATCACCTGCACAATTTTTGTATCAAAAATGCCTTAAACATGTTAAACCAAACACGATTTGAAAAAGTGGCCTTTTGAATTTTTACGGTTCTTTTTTTTCAACGATAACAGGAATTTTACTTAGTCGTTTAGTTAAATATTAAACTATAAGTTTGTAATGAAATAGTCCAGGTTTTTCTTCCTAAAATTCACTTTGACAAAAATGTTACTCTCTTTACCAATACTCCTTTTAAGGTACGACTCGTTTGTCACTTGAAATATGTTTGTACAATTTTTCAAAAATAGGCAAAATCTAACTCATTAAATTAGCCATTTTGGCGATTAAATGATTGAATGAAGCAAGTATATTACGTACCATAAATTCAATTCTAGCGGGTAGTGAATTATAACTTTCGTGTGTTTTATAATAACGTAGAAATGTTCAGTTACAAAATTCAGTTTGACCAAAACTGCACTATCCCTTCAAGATTTGAAATGTTGAAACTTGATACAAAATAGTTTTAATTGTAAAATTTAAGATGCATTATGCATGTCACTGACCTTGAGCGGCTGCAAACATCGTCACCTGATACCCGAACGAAGAGATGATGACAATGAAAATCACTATTGCGTTTTGGAAGTCCATATTGACGTTTTTCGGTAGAAAATCTGTAATTTAACTTGATTTTGCAATACAAAATGTACTTCAAAAAGTAATTATGTTGATACAGCCACAAAGCTAACCGACTATAGGTTCGAATTAGATCGATGGATTTGAAGCAGAGTAAACTTATGTGATGGAATATTGCATTGCTCGATTCAGTGGCATAGCGTGGTACGATTACTGGGGGGGGGGGGGGGGGGGGGGTTCGGGACATAAAAGGGACACTGACCACTTTCCCCTCAGGATTATATTTTGCATATTGTTTCCGGCACAGCATTATGGGGAAGGGGCAGGTACCCCCCCCCCCCCCCCCCCCCCTCGTAGCTTCGCCACTTGTTTGATCCATTCGTAACAAACATACATGTTTGAATCCGTAGTTACATGCATAATAACAATCGCAACTAGGGGGAAGCAAACCTATGGTGTGCATTAAGTGCAGTGGCGTGTTCGGGAACACGCGCATTAGTGCCAAAGTCGAAAGAGTGGCTGCCATAAGGAGCTAGGTTGTCGCATCTTTACAACAAGAATTTACCACTTTTAATGACAACACGTTTTTCAGAGGTGTACCTCGAACTTTTGGATGCGTTCTCTTTAAAATCCAAGATGGCGCCTAAAATGGTAGCTGTTTCTGTTTTAATTAAACTAGATCATTGGCATATGTCGACCAACCGACGACACATACAATTGGCATGGTACATTATCTGTAAGATTATACCAAACACCATGGGTCACAGGTTAAAGTGACACAGGTAAAGTGTCTAACTCCACGAAAAATACTTGGAGCTTCCTCGTTTCTCTTCTGCCGTGTCGTTTAGCTTATGGTAAGAGAAGAATAAAATAGGGTTCGGTTTTTTCAAATGTCCCTTTAGTATGAAGATAATTATCATTGAAAATCATTATTTCTAAAGCGTTAATCAACGCAATTGAAAAAAAGTACAATTGTCTTAGCTGAGAACGTCCGCATGCAGCACCCGTGAGAACATTCTGGAGATTGAACTTTGAGCCGAGCGAGTTCAAATTCCATGAATTATGTACTACGTATGTAAAAATACACGGGTGCGAATATCTCAAACGGATCATTCATTACTGCGACAATTCCATGACAAGCCATCAGTATTCGGTGATAAAATATGAACTCAATATTCGTCTTTTCACTAGGTAAACAGTGTTCGTTTTCTTTCAAACTTTCACAAATCTTTCAATTCTATTTTACAATGATATTGATATAGGATTGAAGTCTCAAATGTCAGTTTGTGCAATATCTGACACTTTACACGGATCACTTTAACTAACACAATAATTGTTAGCCCAACACCACTCTTCCCCCCCCCCCCCTCCCTTGATTGACATAATTTGGCTTACACCAAATCCAATTCAATTCATAAGATATCATTCAATTTTCAACAACAAAAACACATAATACACAACCGCCAAGGGTGCTTGCTCTCGTTGTTATTTTATTGTCATCATAACGTTGCGCATTATTTGTTACTTTAGTATGTGTACAATAAAATCGTATGAATTGAGTTCGATTGTATTACATTGAGTTCCGGGTAGAATTTGTCTGGTCTATTTTAGTCCATCTCAGCAGGGGGGCCTCGAGCAGGATATCCAGCTATTCTTTATCATGTTTATAGGTGTGACTGAAATAATGTAATGGAACTTGGTGGGTCTTTGTAAGCGCTAGGGGAGGAGATGTGTATATATACATTAGAACATAACTGACTAGACTGGCAGGCCGGAGGGGTATGGTGCATCGAAGAGAAAGAAAAATGATAGACATGTACGAATCAATAGTAAACAGTTTATTTCATCTATATACATTAGCAACAACAACCACATCAACAATAATAGATCCCCAGCCCAAAAATTAATGGATTATTATTATAACACAATAATAATAATAAAACAATATTGAATTGTAAAGAAAACAAAAACCGCAATATTATCTTACCTTAGTATTTTAAGTTAAACAAGTACAAAGTCTTTCTTTTAATCGATATTTATACAATAAATTAACTATTCATATGTATCATAATAGCAGCTGTTCACACACGACAAATAATTTGAATTTTAATTTCACATTTATTGGTAAATTTGGCATTAAAAACATTACAAAGGAATATACAAAATATAAAACAAAGTGTATAGGGGTCACATCTAGGTAGGCCAAAGGCTTGAGGAGGCAGAGTGACCCCTGGTAAGAAACATATAATGTCACGTAATAATTATATACACTTTAAACATCGTAGCTACAATAAAGTTTATCTTACATAAATCAAGGCTGATATGTTTATAACGTTGCAAAAAAACCCACAAACAATTATTAGCATAACTTAAGCCGGAATCAGCAATACTACACAATAATCGCTAAAGAACTTTATTTATACATACCTTGTCACTTTATACACTAATGCAAATATTTACAATATTTCAAATAATCAACAGTAATTGTATTGTATTGAAATATGAAGCGTAGATCATTTTTTTTTGTAATTTGCTGGTGCGACAACAACGTTTTCTAAATGCTCAATAATATAAATATTCTAAGATTGAATGTGGAAAAGAAAATGTTAAAGGGGACCACCAGGCAAAAGAACAACACATTATTATACATTTTGGTACCGTTTTGTGATATCAAATAGATACCCAACATTTTGCAAAAGGTTGTGTAATTCATAAACATAGCAATTCATTTCCACCACTTACGGAACCACTACTATTTCCTGGTTCCTTACGGGCCAAACATTTGCGAGTGCGCCAATTCTATTCATGCGTACGTTTTGTTCGCTCTGCACACATTAGTCTTCGCAATTCAGACCGCATGAACGCATGCTTTAGAATGGTGATGCGTTTTCCAATTTTTTTTTCTTTTCTGGAAACATATTTTTGTGAACTTGTTGATGGAATGGAATACTAAAGATGTTACCTTTCTTTAATACGGATTTTATTTTTGGGTGGTGGTACCCTTTAAGTAAATTGAGTACAGACGGTTTAAGTTGTTTAAAAGGAGATGCAATGCGGCACAATATCCTATTTAAACGAGGTCATATGGGATAAGGAACAAACAATCAAACAGATTTGCTGATATTTTTACAAATAATAATACTTGTTAGTAATCCATTAAACAAAAATGTATGGACATACATATTCGTCTTGCAAAATGCCAATGAACTAATTTAGTGGCAGAGCATTAACTAAACAATCTGGTTCTCATTTGAGAATTTGAGAATCTGGCTCATCTGGCTTTTCTAACCATTGTTACTATGCATATTTATGTTGTGTGCAGTTATGTTATGTGCAGTTACCATGGTGGTGTAGCGTGTTTGGAGTGATGTGGGGGAACATTATAGTATTGGTATACCTGTTTGTGTTTCTATTTGTGTACTGTTCACAAATGTCCACTTATAATGTTATATTGTTTGTATCAAATTATTGTTGCTGAGCACGCAGCATCACCCTGTGCCCACCCAGCTTGTTCTAGCTAATAGTATTTGCTTAGTCACTGATTATGTGTTTGTTTGAATGATTGCGATATGGGGGTGAGAGGGGAAAGGGGGGGGGGGGGGGGTTAAAAGGAGATGTCTCGTGGAGCCTTGAGTCAATACAGACTTGAGGGAGTCGATAAGACTGTTGAGCAGAATTATGTGACCGTTGCAATGATCCTGCTGATATCACACGTTTGCGTTGCACTGTGTCTCCCATACAAAGTCTGGAGCGGGTTACATCCACAACCTATTGAGAAATAGTAAATTTTTAACTAACCATTATAGTTTATTAATCTTCAGTTTCAATGCATTTTATCAAAAGAAAATAAGGCATACATTGCGCAACAATACATATTTAAAAAGGTTAAAACAAAGTCTACATACTGACATGAGTCATGTTTAAGCATGAATATAATTGTTTTTCAGAAACACAAGGACAACAATATGCGAGGACAGGTGAGCCACTTTTGACAGCAACACTAAAAAAAGAGACCGTGTAAGTATGCGGGTGAAACAAATAAACACAATTTGATCTGAAACAGTATAATTATCTCTTTGATCTTCAGAAATGTATGTAACGGCTAAACCTTGGTATAACGAGAACATTTGTACCATGACAATCTGTATCAACCGGTTAAAAGACTGTTAGAACAGTGAACTATAGTTAGCATATGAACCAACATAATTAGATTTGAACAATGTTGAATTGAACTTGGTACAATAGATTATACTCCCGTGAATTTGTGAATAGAGAGGCTCATGGAAACCTCAGGGTGTGTGTACCCAAGCACACTTCTATTGAAACGAGTAATCGATACATTTAAAGGGGCCCTGCAACCCAAATGCATGTTGACCTCTGTTCATCTGTATTAGTGTACACATTCAATATTTGTAAACGGTTTGACCCAAATATGTTTTGTATATTTTAAAACATTTTATCATTTATTTGTCTTCATGTTGCTAAGCCCCACCTCCTAAAAAACCCTCCAGAGCAAATTCTATTGTTGACCTGCAGTGACATCATTTGTCAATCACTGGTCAGCTACCATGCTATTGTGATTAGCCTAATCACAATAGCATCACACGGTTGAATAGAATACCAACTCACACAACTTCAATTACAATAGCTGTTGCTATGTCAGAAGAAAAGCACTGTCTAAGCTATTGCATGGAGGTATGCAGGGCATGCTTTTGTGTGGATGTTCTGTTTGTACTTTCATCTTTTGTTAATCTCATGGTAGCTGACCAGTGATTGACAAATGATGTCACTGCAGGTCAACAATAGAATTTGCTCTGGAGGTTTTTTTAGGAGGTGGGGCTTAGCAACATGAAGACAAATAAATGATAAAATGTTTAAAAATATACAAAACATATTTGGGTCAAACCGTTTACAAATATTGAATGCGTACACTAATACAGATGCACAGAGGTCAACATGCATTTGGGTTGCAGGGCCCCTTTAAAGTGATCCGTTAACTTTGTCAAAAGGTGATATTTTCAACTTCATACATAGGCCTATACCAATAGTATGGGTATATTTCGTCAGAATAAAGAGTCATGTTTTCATTGTCTAGGGAAACAATGAATACTGACATATTATTGTATTACCTATTCCCTATTAGTTCAATATAAAAGCGTTCCTAGAAAGTGTTTCGTTCAGTCATACATACAGTATCGTCATCATTAAGACACATTTTAACAAACATAACAACATATATGTGTTTCTATTACCTAAAGCCAATTTATAAAGTACAGGTAAAATGTAAAAGGCTCCTATACATTTGTGTTGAATTAAACAAAAAGTTAATGGTACACTGTAATGTTTGGCGGTATACTTACGAATCTTGAGGTTGCTGGTACATTGGCGGGAGTTGTGAATTCATGGGCATCGCACTGTACAAATACATAATAGACAAGAGCATTATTCATTTAAATTCAGGCAGAACATGGTTCGATGTCAATGAATGATACCTGTGGCGCAACGTACATGAAGAATGAGTCGTAAGCTTGACTTAAGGAAAGTCATATTATGTGTATTTTTGTGTTCCTGGCAGTTTAATATTTCTATAAATTACATAGTGCAGCGGCGGCAGCGCCTGTATTCATCGTCAGAACTATATCATGCATTAGTACAACACTCGCTTAAAGTGATACCTGTAAAGTGTCAGATATTGCACAAAATGACATTTGAGACTTCAATCCTATATCAAGATCATTTTAAAATAAAATTGAAAGATTTGTGAAAGATTTGAAAGAAAACGAACACTGTTTACCTAGTGAAAAAAACGAATATTGAGTTCATATTTTATCACCGAATACTGATGGTCTGCCATACATTTATCACAGTAATAATCAACCGTTTGAGATATTCGCACCCGTGTATGTTTACAGACGTAGTACAGAATTCATGGAATTTGCGCTCGCTGGGTTCAAAGTTCAATCTCCGGAATGTTCCCACGCGAGCTGCATCCGGACGCGTTAGCTACGACACTTGTACTTTTTTATCAAAACCGTTGATCAACGCTTTTGAAATAATGATTTTCAATGATAATTATCTTCATACCAAAGGGACATTTGAAAAAAAATCTAACCCTATTTCATTCTTCTCTTACCATAAGCTAAACAACACGGCAGAAGAGAAACGAGGAAGCTCCAAGTATTTTTCGTGGAGTTAGACACTTTACAGGCATCACTTTAACCCCGTGGCGTACACAACTACAAAGTGCGCAAAGGATGCGTGTGACATTAAAGCGACTCACTGAGAGCAATTTGGAAGGCGTTTTTAAACGAGACGACGCAAACTCTTTACAAGCTGAACTTACACATTGTGCGCCTCTTGGTAGACGGGAACTCGAGTCGCGTCGACGTTTAGCATTCTGCAAGGAAATCAGATAATATTATGATGATACTATAATAGTAATAGCAATGCAAATACTAATATTCATAATTATAATAATCAATAATAATAATACTAATGCTAATAAGATAACAATAGTATTATTTGGCTTATTCCGAAAGGGTGGGTAGCGTCGCGTCGCGTCGCGTTGACTTGAACGCGACCATTCGTCCAAAGCCCCCCCCCCCGGTTTTGCCGAAAGGGTGCGTTGGGTTGTTAGGGCGCGTCAGGTCAGATAACGCGACCAAATGGCACATACGGGGGGGCTTATTCCAAATGTACGCGTTCAGAGTCCCATGCCAACAGCGCGCGCGCCTGTTACGTACGTACGTTGCGCTGCCGCATGCATGATCGATACACTCATTGATATTATATATCAGAGCCGTATGTGTATACGCGCGCCGCGCCACCGGCCGACGTCGCGTCTATGTGGTGTATGCATGGTGGATCGATCGCGAGCGAGCTGAGAAAGATGGAGAGAGGCTGGACATATTCGAGCTTCCTGATCACTTTCGTGGTGAGTTTATATGAGTATTCCTGCATATTATCGTGTTTTTTGTGTCGTGTTCAAGTATACCAGTAAAATTCTCGACAAACCCTTTGTCTAGACGGTCATGACTGTAATTGTAAACACTACCGAGTAACGTTTACAACATGACCCATGTCATGGAGTTTTTAAATGCATGAATGGCATGACTGAGCCAGACTTAACATGCGCGCACATGGCAATTTTCGGCTAAAATTTTCGATGATGATGATGATGATGATGATGATGGTGGTGGTGGTGGTGATAATGGTGATGATGATAATGATGGTGATGAGGATGAAGATGATAACAATGAAGATGATGATGGTGCTGGTGGTGATGATGATGATGGTGGTAGTGGTAATGATGGTGATGATGATGATGGTGGTGGTGGTGATGATGATGATGATGGGGGTGGTGATTATGATGATGGTGATGATTATGGTGATGATGGTGAGGAGGATGAATATACAAACCAATAAAACATCAACAACTAATGACAGGAGCTGGTACATGTCAGTTAGAACAGCTTACCACCTGTTTAATATGTTTAAAAAATCAGCAGAATTGTTACGTTTATTTGCTGACCTCTCACCCACCCCCCCCCCCCCCCCCCCCTGCCCACCCCCTGGATCCGCCCTTACCACCTTACCAGTGAAGGGCGGGAAGAATGGTGTCCAAATGATCGTGTCCTATATAAAGGCCTACGTTGGTATTGAAAGCAAATTTTAAAAATAGAAAGAAGAGGTGACGAAAATGGGCGGGAAAATCTATAAAGGCATAAGCTATACATAGGAGGTTTAACGGTCAGGTGGTGAGCTTAATTTATCACTTTCTTGAGGATATTATTTTTAAAATTTGTGATTGGATGACAAAGTTTTGTGGCATACGCTGTTCTTCGGCTTCCATTATTTTTGTCTTTCTTTCTCCTTCTTGGCATTTATTCATTACTGCACATTTCATATAAATTTACAAGTCGTATATAGTTGTTACGATTGGTTACAAACTTCGGTTTATACGTTACATAATTATGTAAAAAAGGTAATGTCACTTTGATGTTCGTGTTCTAATATTCATGCATTCTCTTATTCAATTGTATTTCCTATTAGATTCTTCATTCAACTAGAGCGGTGAAAACAGCCCGAGCGAGTTTGATGTCCACTTAGTCTTACTCTTAGATGTGCTACAGCCTACTATAGGGGACCTACCCGAGCATGTGCATGATCTGAGTTCCTGAGAGCATACCAACTTCAAGTACCTTATGGCAGCTGAGTAAGTTTTGTCGGTGTTATGGTGAAATGCTTGGCTACATGTGAATTATCCAGTCAAGCTCTCCATTCTTCACTTTGACCATGTTGACAGTCTTGCCACATGCAGAATTATACTTTTCAATGATACAAAAATGCACAAAAACCCAAAAGAAACATTTTGGCAACCATGCCAGTACAGATCACTCATGCATGCTTAGACTGGAGACAGAATAGAATAGAAACTATAAATATTCCAGGTAACAAAACGAGAAATTGATTTGAAAAATAAGTAAATCATTAATTTTAAACGATGAGATAAGTAAGAAAGTCAATTAGGAAAATATAAAATGTTAGTGTAGATTTCATGAATTAGACATATATATATATATATATATATATATTGCTATATTTCATTATTATCACAAACGATTCTATAGTCAAGTTTTCAATCTTGTATCAATTGTACTAATTCCTGCTCAATCATAAAGTAACTGCATAGAATATTTTCATGGCTTGCTTCCTATGGCTATACCATATGGCATGAAAGCAGATAAAATTATCACAGTCTTAAAATTCATGCATTCTCTTATTCAATTGTATTTCCTATTAGATTCTTCATTCAACTAGAGCGGTGAAAACAGCCCGAGCGAGTTTGATGTCCACTTAGTCTTACTCTTAGATGTGCTACAGCCTACTATAGTGGACCTACCCGAGCATGTGTATGATCTGAGTTCCTGAGAGCATACCAACTTCAAGTACCTTATGGCAGCTGAGTAAGTTTTGTCGGTGTTATGGTGAAATGCTTGGCTAGATGTGAATTATCCAGTCAAGCTCTCCATTCTTCACTTTGACCATGTTGACAGTCTTGCCACATGCAGAATTATACTTTTCAATGATACAAAAATGCTCAAAAACCCAAAAGAAACATTTTGGCAACCATGCCAGTACAGATCACTCATGCATGCTTAGACTGGAGACAGAATAGAATAGAAACTATAAATATTCCAGGTAACAAAACGAGAAATTGATTTGAAAAATAAGATCATTAATTTTAAACGATGAGATAAGTAAGAAAGTCAATTAGGAAAATATGAAATTTTAGTGTAGATTTCATGAATTAGACATATATATATATATATATTGCTATATTTCATTATTATCACAAACAATTCTATAGTCAAGTTTTCAATCTTGTATCAATTGTACTAATTCCTGCTCAATCATTAAGTAACTGCATAGAATATTTTCATGGCTTGCTTCCTATGGCTATACCATATGGCATGAAAGCAGATAAAATTATCACAGTCTTAAAATTCATGCATTCTCTTATTCAATTGTATTTCCTATTAGATTCTTCATTCAACTAGAGCGGTGAAAACAGCCCGAGCGAGTTTGATGTCCACTTAGTCTTACTCTTAGATGTGCTACAGCCTACTATAGTGGACCTACCCGAGCATGTGCATGATCTGAGTTCCTGAGAGCATACCAACTTCAAGTACCTTATGGCAGCTGAGTAAGTTTTGTCGGTGTTATGGTGAAATGCTTGGCTAGATGTGAATTATCCAGTCAAGCTCTCCATTCTTCACTTTGACCATGTTGACAGTCTTGCCACATGCAGAATTATACTTTTCAATGATACAAAAATGCACAAAAACCCAAAAGAAACATTTTGGCAACCATGCCAGTACAGATCACTCATGCATGCTTAGACTGGAGACAGAATAGAATAGAAACTATAAATATTCCAGGTAACAAAACGAGAAATTGATTTGAAAAATAAGTAAATCATTAATTTTAAACGATGAGATAAGTAAGAAAGTCAATTAGGAAAATATGAAATTTTAGTGTAGATTTCATGAATTAGACATATATATATATATATATATTGCTATATTTCATTATTATCACAAACAATTCTATAGTCAAGTTTTCAATCTTGTATCAATTGTACTAATTCCTGCTCAATCATTAAGTAACTGCATAGAATATTTTTATGGCTTGCTTCCTATGGCTATACCATATGGCATGAAAGCAGATAAAATTATCACAGTCTTAAAATTCATGCATTCTCTTATTCAATTGTATTTCCTATTAGATTCTTCATTCAACTAGAGCGGTGAAAACAGCCCGAGCGAGTTTGATGTCCACTTAGTCTTACTCTTAGATGTGCTACAGCCTACTATAGTGGACCTACCCGAGCATGTGCATGATCTGAGTTCCTGAGAGCATACTAACTTCAAGTACCTTATGGCAACTGAGTAAGTTACAAAAACCCAAAAGAAACATTTTGGCAACCATGCCAGTACAGATCACTCATGAATGCATAGACTGGAGACAGAATAGAATAGAAAGTATTCTAGGTAAAAAAAACAACAACAACAACAACAAACAAACAAACAAAAACACCAGGCTATTAAATCTGGAAAATGATACAAAAATGCACAAAAAAACCCAAAAAACATTTTGGCAACCATGCCAGTACAGATCACTCATGAATGCATAGACTGGAGACAGAATAGAATAGAAAGTATTCTAGGTAAAAAAACAACAACAACAACAAACAAACAAACAAAAAGACCAGGCTATTAAATCTAGAAAATAGCATGGCTTATGTAGGCATATTATTGCTCTATATCAGGAAACAGAGACATTTATAGAAATTCTACAGAATGTTTTGTTTTGTAAAACTAACAAGATGATCTGAAACTTTCTAGTTATATTTCTTTTGTCAGAATCTTGTTTGCTGAAGAAAGGTATTAATTCTGAGCACTTGCAAATTGACTACAAGTATACCTTTAAGCTGACTATAGGACCCGTGTCTACAAAAAACATCCACACTGACAGGTTCCCAAACATACATTTGTAGATTTCAAATAATGTTTGAACATAAAAATGCAAAGCTCTCAAAACGTCATGACGGATGTGGTGTGGCAAGATTGGTAGGGCACGCGCTTTCCAATCGTGAGATCCCGAGTTCGAAACCAATGTATGCCCGTCGCATTTGTCCTTCAGCAAGACAATCAATCCACATTGCTGCTATCTACCATGTTTACCCAGGTGTATAAATGGGGACCTGGTACGTAGGAGGTGAAAGCCTTTATTATGTGAACGATCTTCTCAATGCCCATGAACCGCTTGGAAGGGATGCTCCCCAGGGAGTGGAGATGGTACACATGATGTGTGCTGGTTTGCATTGTATCCTATGACCGGGGTAATAATATCATTGTAAAGCACTTAATAGATGATTATCAAGCATATTAGGCGCTATATAAATCAAAACATTATTATTATTATTAACAAATCATGCCATATCCTTTCCAAATCGTGATTATGAAAAACACTGGCTATTCCCGACTTAAACAAAACCAAACATGGTCCGATGGTAGGGATTGAACCAGGGATCTCTCCCGTCATAGTCTGATGCTCTACTGACTCGGCTATCTCGCTCCATTGGTTTAGGAATGGACAATCAGTGTAGTCGTATCCTTCTGATGTGCACACAAAACTTAGTTATGCATCTTGTGCACACGTCACGTAACTATTTGAATTCTGCTTTGAATAGCTGGCAAGGGTGGTCTTTTTTGGGCACAAAAAGTTTTTAAAAAAACTTCCGTTTGATGTAATTTGATACCCTTTGGCTATAACCTCATTTAAGGTAGCATTTATCAGTACAAGGATGAGGATCATACGTCAAGGTATGGTGATTTGCATAGCCGGAGGGACAAACAAACAAACAAACAGATCTCTCTGTCTTAGTACTATAGAAAGAAAGGTCAGCCTAATTTTGTTTCATATTCTGCATTGCTTTTTAATTGCTTTTCATCCACAGTGTGCTAAAGTCACCTCTCTTTCATTTTATGTTAGGGTAATATTCATCTCTTCTGAGGAGGAGGAAGGAGAAGGAGCATCTGAGGTCACGGCTCATGGAGAGTAAGTTGGCAAAGTGATTATAATTTTGTTATGTTGTCCCCACTAAACACATTTGACAACATTCAAGCAATCGCAAATTTTCAAGGGCGACTAGTGAGGTAGCTTGTGGGTAATAATAGTTTTGCCAGATGTGCCACAAAAATGTGCCAATTTTTGCGTCATGTGTTCATGATGGATTAAATGACACATTTATTCATAACATGTTTTCCCCGGCATCCCCCACAACCATAGGCGTATTGGGGGGGGGGGGGGGGGTTCAACCACAAACAAACATTTGTAGATGGGGGGTTGGGGGGTTGAACCCCTCCCCCCCGCCTTTGACCCAAAAATGACCGTTTTAACCCGTTTTCTACGAGTTTATGAAATCCCCATAGACTTTGAACACAACCCACTTGGTTCCCGTGGTCAAGGGGTTAAGCATGTGTTTTTCATTCAATCGAGAGTAACTTTTCATGGCAAAGAATTAATAATTTCTTGTACTGTTGTTTCTCTGTCTGAGAGCTATCATGCTGGAAGACACCAAATAATCAGTTGGTGCAAGCAAATTTAGACTATGTAGTTGTCTATTTGTTCCTTGTCTAGCCTAATTTATATTTCCCTTTGTTGGAAATGGCATGAGGTATATATGCATGCACATACTATGAAGCATTTAATACTTCCAGCATGACTCCCCTACTCCCCCTCCAACCATGGGCGTAGATACTTACGTAAGACCTATTCATCAGGGGGGATGAATGAAAAGATCATCCCTCACTGTTGAATGGGTATCAATGACAGATCGAAGCCCATGCCTCCAACATATAAAAACAAAACAAACACATTAAAGCATAGCAGGACTAGAGATCGATCACACAGCTATAGCAATGTACTCTGATCGTCACTGAAAACTGAAGAACAGAACAAATGGGGTTGTATTTTTTATCTTACCTGACCGAACGCTAAATTTAGGAATAAAAATGGTTCATCCATTTGCATGGTACATGTGGTTGCTGTGTGCTTCGATGGCATCTTATAAATCCATATCGCAGTAGGGTTTCACAGTTCTTATTTTGTTATTGATGACATACTCATAATTGCAACACAGGAAAATATCGTTAGATAAAAGCCCCCTCATCTACCCATCTCCCCCCCCCCCCCCCCCCCCCATGGATTGCTAACATAAATGTATCCAAATGAGACAACCTTTACTCTCCAAATGCACCCTTTTAGTTGGGTGTTACAGATAATGAACGCAACACTCCAAACATCCTGTGAAGTAAGCCATAATGGTTATAGTCTCAGTTGCAATTTAAAATGAATGCACTTGAATCTTCAGGGTGTGCATTCACTGACCACAGAAATAAAATGTACCATACATTGACCAAATAAAACAAAATTGGTACGTACTGTTAATGTGTAATGTGCACAACTTATTTTTGTGGTAAATTTGTGGGTTGCGCTGTATTATTTTTACAATTTTACAAGTGTATTTTTGTTTTTATTACTTTTCATTCTTCAGAAATCCAGATGAAGTCTTCATGGCAAGTGGGTCTACAGCTTTTCGTGAAGGGTCCAACACTTTCAAGCGACCAAAGCTTGAGGAGGCTGTAATCTCAAGTGATTCATCAGACGAGGAAAATTACCACTCCAGTAATTTTGGACCAGCATTATACAGGCACAAGTGGCATGCCTTCAAAGAAGAAAATACCTTCTTCAAAGACAGTAAGCGGATAGCAAAGACACTGCTGTTCCCAGCAGTACAAGTGAATAACTCTGTACCAGTTGGTTGTGACCAAGAATTGTGCTTCTTGATAGATTCTTCTCAGCTTCGCTTTAAAGAAGATCTGACGTGTGATGAAACTGGGAAATACCAAAAGCCCAGTAGGGCCAAAAGTGAGATCACCATAGACCAGGATGACAATGTTGGATCCTGCGAGGATATTTGGGACAGCAGGAAGTATACACTAGTGCGTAAATACTATAAGCACAAGGATACCCCTAACTTTCAAAGAACACTGTATGAGCTGCATGATGCAGAGGACAGTATGCATCCAATATGCATGATACGATATGAGTGGAGGGGGGAACGGACAGAGTTGATCATGAGTCCTCACGGCAATCAGAAGAACTCCCATGAACAACCATTCATTAGATCAAAAAAGGAACTCCTACAGAACCTAAAAATGTCGCGTAATTGTTCGTCTGCCCAAAAAGTGGTAGATGAGTGCTATGAAAAAGAGGGAGGTAGTGAAATACGGTCTTTTTCTTCTGTTCCTAGGGACAGAAAGCAAGTATACCGACATGCTTCCGTAAAGTCAAAGAGCTCAGACTTCAATGAGCTTGTCATGCTGAATGTGAAAGGAGATTTCGTCAAGAGTGTAGAATTTTGTCATGAAAAATCAAGAGGATCAATGCCACGATGTGTGTTGTACACATATAAGCAGGCTGAAGACATGCGAAGAAACGTTTGTGAAAAAGGAAGAGTTCTCGTGTTTGACGCAACTTTCGATTGTGGACCCATGTACGTGACCATTGCATGTTATCGTCATGACATCTTCGTTAACAAAGGCAATGACAAGTCAGTATTGATGCCTGGGGCAATTTTGATTCATGGGAGAAGAGACTTTGAAACGTACCGATACTTCGGGAACGAGTTGTCCAAAGGTCTTCGGAACACAAGCGTACCATTATTTGGGACAGATGGAGAACTTGCACTTCAGCAGGGCATAGCAGCCACCTCAAGCTTCAAGGATTCAAGTCATCTTCACTGCATGCTTCATCACAAGAGAAACTGTGAAACCAAGCTAGCTAAACTGGGTGTCACAAGCAATGCTAGACGGATCCTGCGTTCGATCTATGGAGAGCAAGTAGGGAGCACAAGGTATGAAGGATTAGCAGACTGCAACTCAGAGGAAGAGTACGAAGAGCAGTTGGCAACATGGGCACCACAGTGGGATGCTATGGAGACGGCAGAAACTCACAAGGAAGCTGAGTTTTCGACATGGTTTCGTCGCTTCAAATCTAAAGATGTGAAAACGTCCATGTTGAAGCCCTTGCGCACCCAGGCAGGCCTGGGAGATCCACCAAGGCAGTTCACAACAAATGATGCCGAGTCAATAAATGCCATGGTGTCCAGGTGGATCGCTGGAAAAAAGGGCTGGGATGAACTAGCAAAATGTCTCCATGACTTTGTCCTTTCTAAATACCGCGAGCTAGAAATGGCAGTCCTTGGTATTGGTGAGCGGAAGCTAGAGCACCAGTACAAACATCTCCAGAAGACAACAGTAGAGTGGAGGAACATGTCTACAGCAGAACACAAGGAGGTCCTCCAACAGGCTCATTTGACACCTGCACAGCATACAGAGTTGTCAATAGGACCTGATGAGAGCTCAGTATGTGGCTTCACTTCAGACCAGCTACAAAATGTTTGGCATAAAGCTGGACTTATTCTTCAGTCACCTGAAAACATCGTGAGTGCTCCCAACAACCCCAAAATAACTGTGTGTTTCAGTGAAACGTCAAACTTCACTGTGACACAAAAGGGAGACTTGGCAAAATTTGTCTGCGAGGATAAGTGCAAGTCATTCAACTTCCATGAGAGGCTCTTTTGTGAACACTGCTTGGCAGTAGCAGAGCATAGTGGTGTACTAGCTGATTTTCTTGTCACAGTCAATGGCAGGAAACGTGCACCCACCGTAAGTCTCGTGAACAAGGCCTTACAAAAGCAATGTGCGGGTAGTGGAAAGAAACAAGCAACAAAGCGCAGGGGAGCAAATAATACTGTTGGATGTGAGGTCAAGAATGTAGTAAGAATGCCACAAACTCACCAACCGTTTTCGGTAGCAAGGAAAGTCGGCCTCATCAGCAGATGCTACGGTTGTTTGCAAAAATTTGATGACCGAATGAATGATCCCCCAAGAGACCTTATCCTAAGGAAACTTGATTTCAGAGAGTGGGTGGATAAGAATAGTGGGGAAATGAGGAGAAGTCAGTCACTGGTGCCTACCTATTACCATTTGAAAATGGATTGTGTGCGCATGAGGTATCCCATCACTCAAATTAAGGACATCCTCCTGTATGATGAAGTGAAAGAACAACTCTCTGAAGAGCACCTGACAAAACTCTTTAACTTTGGCCTATAAGCTTTCATTAACATGCATGTAGTATTAATGAACTGACAAAAGGGATCGATCGAGATACTCTGGAGATTATGGCATTTTTGTTTTTGTTCATGTTCTTGATTTGTAACTGTCTTTTATACTTGTGAAATACGTACTCAATGTAGTAATACAAAAATAGTGAAATGCCTAAGTACAGGTACCCAAAGAATCTTGAAGTGAACTGACAGCTAGAAGTTGTCAATTTCATAATTAATTGTTATGATTGTCTTGATGCAGAAGAATGTATCATGCTATTGAATGTTTTATTTTCATATGTTATTGTTTCTGTTGTATTACAGTCATACATTCACAATATGTGTTTGCTTTATTGAAAAGAGGCTGCAGTGAAGAATACACTGCAATGTACAGGCAGTACTGCTTAAATTGATGTTCTCGTGCATGGTCACATTCTGTCAGATTTTACTTGGACTGAAGATTCAAGCATATTATCATGACAACAATTTCAAAGTGGTGTTCCAGATAGTTTTCAGATTTTTGTATCTGAAAGTACATGAATTAATTAAATGATCCAGAGTTTAAACATTCATAGTAATTATAACAGGGACTTGATGTGTTTTAATCTGATAACAATATGATTTGAACAAGGATAATAACGGATGCAGTGTATTTCTATTATAATTTAGGAATGGAACACAAGATAAATAGCATACTTTCGACACTGTTCAGCAGTTGGTATTGTAATAGTAATATACTGCCACATACCGGTAGTAGGAATGCTATGTGTCCTCATAATTATTGTCATGATGGTTCATTGTTGGCAACATGAATTTCATCAGGTTGACAATGTTAAGGCTTTGTACTTTAGATAATTGTAATGTGATCTACCACAAAGGGAGGAGAACATTCTATATACTTCATCTGTCTCTGATCTTGTTACATATGTACCATGATGCTATGAACCGCTGGGAATTGCCATCAAACCAAACTGTATTTTTTCTGCGATGTTGAGGGTAGTTGATCTTTAAAAAAATAACAATCATTAATACATTAATGGAAGTAAAACACTTCACAGAATGGGAAGAACTGTAAGTTTCATTGCCATCAAAGTTGTTACATGTAACATTAATGAAATGACACGTGACATAAGGGAGATACTCTGGAGATTATGGCATTTTTGGTTTTGTTTATGTTCTTGATTTTTAACTGTCTTTTACACTTGTGAAATACTCAATGTAGTAATTCAAAAAGAGTGAAATGCCTAAGTACAGGTACACAAAGAATCTTTAAGTGGACTGACAGCTAGAAGTTGTCAATTTCATAATTAATTGTTATGATTGTCTTGATGCAGAAGAATGTATCATGCTATTGAATGTTTTATTTTCATATGTTATTGTTTCTGTTGTATTACAGTCATACATTCACAATATGTGTTTGCTTTATTGCAAAGAGGCTGCAGTGAAGAATACACTGCAATGTACAGGCAGTACTGCTTAAATTGATGTTCCCGTGCATGGTCACCTTCTGTCAGATTTTACTTGGACTGAAAATTCAAGCATATGTCAAAAATGTAAAAGGGGTGTTCCATATATAGTTTTCAGATTTTTGTATCTGAAAGTAAATGAATTAATTACAACAAGGATGTGTTTAAATCTGATAACAATATGATTTGAAGGATAATGATAGATGCACAAACTCAATTTATGTGGCAGTGTATTTCTATTATAATTTAGGGACGGAACAATATGGAGACATGCATAAATAGCATACTTTCGACACTGTTCAGCAGTTGGTATTGTAATAGTAATATACTGCCACATACCGGTAGTAGGAATGTGTGCACCCCACATACAGCACTTACATGTATGACCATTCTGTTCAGTGAAAGCAATAACTGTTTTATGTCATACTGATGATTATGCTATGTGTCCTCATAATTATTGTCATGATGGTTCATTGTTGGCAACATGAATTTCATCAGGTTGACAATGTTAAGGCTTTGTACTTTAGATAATTGTAATGTGATCTACCACAAAGGTAGGAGGACATTCTATACACTTCATCTGTCTCTGATCTTGTTACATATGTACCATGATGCTATGAACCGCTGGGAATTGCCATCAAACCAAACTGTATCTTTTCTGCGATGTTGAGGGTAGTTGATCTTTAAAAAAATAACAATAATTAATACAGTAATGGAAGTAAAACACTTAACAGAATGGGAAGAACTGTAAGTTTCTTTGCCATCAGTAATTGTTACAAGTACCTATACATACATGTAGCATTTATGAACTGACAAAAGGAGGTATATACTCTGGAAATTATGGCAGTTTTGGTTTTGTTTGTTTTCTTGTTTCTTTAACTTTCTTTTGCACTTGTGGAAGACTCAATGTAGTAACAAAAAAGAGTAAAATGCCAGGTCACCAGTCTGAACGCATTTTTAGGGTCATGATTGTGATAGATTACCAGTTTAAATCTCACTAAGTGGAAAACACCTGACGATATCTCGTTATAGCGAGAGGTGACATACGTTACATGCTAAATTATCTATTTGAATCAAAACATCAGATAAGAAGAGGGGCATAATTTGAATTTGTTGAGTTCTGCTGTTTTAAAAGATGAAAATTAGCTGTTCCAACTTCCTGCCTAAATATCTTGTCTACATTATATTAAGTTGAGTTGTGTTCATGTATTGGTGTTCTTTTTGAATTGTTGCTGTTTACTTGTTGACTTTATTTATTTGATGTTCTTACCAGTATGCATTTTTAAGATTAAATTATTGTGATTGATGGAAATGCCTTACAGTTGTGATCAAAACACATATAATGCCTGAAAAATTATTTCCCGTCTCCAAACAAGACGATTTTGTTAACTTTTTTATATTGGGATTTATTTCACGATATCATCAGGACAGTGATCATACTAGATCAGGAAAATCTTGATTGACATGATATATTGGTGGCCCATAAAAATGCAGCCGAGGACTGTAGGATTTCTAGAAATGTCTTACTAATTTAATCATGTAACCACTTGTTAAGTGGGGTAAATATAATTTTCTTTGATAAAGATTCATAACCAGATGTTTACTTTTGCCTCAAATGTTGTATGTTTTTTGTTATGCTGATTAATGACTCAAAATCATTGCTAAAATGTTCTTGTTTTGTTCCAATGATTTGCTAGTCTTCCATAGAGTATGTGGTGCTAAACAATTTATCTCACGTCATCCAGTACAGTCGGCTGTGACTTAATCTTCCTGATTTCACCATGAAAGCCTTTTATCATTTATATTAATTAGTTTCTATTCTATCACATATTATAAGAAAAATGCTGTCACAACATGAAAATGTCACAAATGTGCATCACTTCGAAGGCAACAGTATGTCGGATATGAGCCTTGAAATCGGAACCTAGCCGTATTAATTTAAGTTCTTGGTCTCCACATTCTGCAAATACATTTTTTTTTTAATCTGAGAAGATGATTGATTTTTTTAATGTTTATACGTTGATGTTCATTTGTTGACTGTTTTAATTTAAGATTGAATGTGATAAAGTGTGTAAATATACACCAGAGGTTGGCGATGGAATAATTGTCACAACGCTCATACTCTGTTCCATCTTGCCTTTCCATTCACCTAAGAAAAAGAAGCATGCATTTTCAAAATTCTGACAGGAGCGATTTCATGGCAACGTAATTTTCAAAAATGTAATGTGTTTTTGATTTGTTACTGAAACAAAGTTCATTTTAGACTCGGTAACACCTCAATAATACGATAAATTTATTAACATTACTTTGCCATGGAAAGATGTACGCGTCTAGCACAGCCTCATGCAGTGTGGTCATACAATAAAAACAGCCTCTAAACGGTCAAAATGTCCTTTAACAAAAATTATTTATTTCAATGTACATTTGTGTGTGTGTGTGTTTGTTTTGGATGTTTCCAAAAACCTGTGTTAGTTTGTGTACACGCCATTTGTGGCACGTCATAGTCCCACATGTGAATGTGAACATTAGTGTGAAACTACCTAATTTATGCATCATTTTAACTTCAAATAAAGCTTTTCTTGGTATTCCTCTTGCCAAAAGTAAAGATTAATTCAAACATGATTATAAAGAAACTGACCAGAAATATATTGTGATTAAAATAGGGCAAAGATGGAATTCCAACGGGATTCGAACCCGAGACCTCCGGATTGCTAGACCGGTGCTCTTCCGACTGGGCCATATAAAACCCTAGTACGGTGCTCGTCCCTGAAACCCCTTAATTCTCATTGCCCGAGTGGTCAGAAGCTATTATAAACCAAACGTAAAGATATTGACAGGGGCAAAGTGTCCACCGTGCAGTCAGATTTTTACTTCCCAGTGGAATGGCAGTTCAAGCCGGATTTGTTTTTACGCCACGTAAGAAAAATCAATAGTTATTTACAAAGTTCATTTAATTCGGCAAATAGAAAAACAGTAACATGAAAATGTGTCGTTTGCCGTGTGTGTGGTTGTATGTTTGTGCATGGATAGTACTCTTGTACATGTATACCTCCTTGGTCTATGCATGTGTGTTTGTGTATGTTTGTATGTAAGCTACATGTAATAATGCCATTTGAAAAAATGCCAGTGGTAAAAATACCAGTAACAAAAATGCCAGTGGTAAAAATGCCAGTGACAAAAATGCCCGCAGCGGTAAAAATGCCAGTGGTAAAAATGCCAGAGGAAAAAATGCCAGAGGAAAATAACAGTGTAAAAGACTGCAAATATTTTTGTTTTCTCATCAAGATTATGATACATGCCCCCCCCCCCCCCCCCGAAAAAAAACCCCATTCATGGCTTCAAACGATTAAAATGCTTTAATTTGCCCAGGATAACACTTGGTTTTATAAACGGACTTTGTAGTCATCTTCGAAAGTTATTAATGGCTATGAACCAGAAAGCTTCTTGGGTTGTTGATCGAAAAATATTTTCTGCTGCCGCCTGCCACCATTGCCCCCCACCCCCCCCCCCCCCACTCTTTACACTCTGGGCATGCCTGTCAATGTTGGCCTTTTGGCTCTCTCACCAGTGATTCAGGGAAATAATACCCCCTCCCTCCACCCCCCCCCCCCCCCCCCTCCCTCTCAATCGAAGATGAATTATAAAATGTATAGTGTATGCGAATACAAAGTCTGTCTACGAAATAGGTTTTATCCTGGGCAAAGGAAAGCTTTTTTTTTGGTGGGGGGGGGGGGGGGGGGGGCATGTGCCATAATCTTGATGAGGAAAAAAAATAGAATTGCAGTCTTTTACACTGTAATATTTTACTCTGGCATTTTACCGCTGGCATTTTTGTCGCTGGCATTTTTACCACTGGCATTTTTGTCACTGGCATTTTATACCGCTGGCATTTTTACCACTGACATTATTACATGTAGCCTACATACATAGACCAAGGAGTTATATGCACAAACATACAACCACACCAACTCAAAAGTAACTCGCAATGATAATAAGATAAACGGATAGTTCTGCTTATCCATCTTTTTTTTTAACACACCCTTTCGGCAAAACCGGGGGGGCTTTGGACGAATGGTCGCGTTCCAGTCAACGCGACGCGACGCGACGCTCCCAACGCACCCTTTCGGCAAAACCGGGGGGGCTTTGGACGAATGGTCGCGTTCAAGTCAACGCGACGCGACGCGACGCTACCCACCCTTTCGGAATAAGCCGTATTATTTCGTATCAGACAACGTATTGTGATGACAAGTAGACTTATAATAATATGTGTTAGTATGAAGCATTTTACATTTCTTATCGATTGTTCAAGGCGCACATTTAAATTACTAGCTGACTGATGAATTCAAAGCTTCATCACAAAATAATTATATCTCACTACAGAGAACAAAATTATACTAGTACGTACATAGGATGTTACTTACAGGTTCATTGTGGCAGGAGGTGCTGGCGCACTGATTAGAAGAAAAAAAAAAAACATGAACACATTATACTATCAAAAACGTAAACATACTAGAAGGGCGAGATGTTTAATAATGGATTGGTTTATGTTCATATTTAGTACGATGCAAAAGCATCCTTGTAGCCTTTTTTGTCTTCTGTTCATGAGCACATTATATATGTTTAGGTCAAAATTACCACCATGTCTATAATAATAATAATAGTAATGATAGACATTTATATAGCCCAAATTACAAAAGAGCCTCTAAGCACTGAACAATATATGTACATACAAATCATCAAATGAAATTTCAAGATACAATAAACATACATGCATATTAATACAGACATTAACTATTACAAAAATGCTTACTTAATAACATAGATTTAAAATTATCTACATTTGGGGAAGTACGAATATCAAGGGGAAGATTGTTCCATAGAAAGGAGGCTGCATAGGAAAAGCATTATTACGTAATATGAGCATTGTATTTATTAAGTTGTTTTTTTGTTTTAAATCAATAAAATTGGACTGCATTAACCCTAAAAAGACTGGGCTATTTTTAACCTTAAAAAAACTGGGGGGGGGGGGGGGGCTAAAAGGGCCCCCCCCCCCCCCCCCCCCTAAGATCTCGGCAACCGAAACTCTGATCGACTCCAAATTTGGCCTCGTGATAGATGTCCATAAGGTCTACAATATTGCGTATTTAAAAAAAATAAAATAATTCGAATATGCTAATTAGAGCTAATTAAAGGCCAAGTTGAGTTTTGGTAATTTCCAAAGTGCCCCCCCAACATCGATTGTAACGGATTTGGTTGATTTCAATTCCATATGAAAGATCATCGAAAAAAAACATGGGAAATAATAATAATTTCCATTCAAATGCTCTAATTGTTGTGAAATTTGCTTTCAAAATATCATATAAAAGTGGTTGACGCCCGGGTATCACTTTTTAGAACCGCTAGTGCGAGGCACTAGCGTTCTATGTTCTCCTAATAAAAGACTGAAACCAAATATTTGTGTGCACGCTAATTGTGCTTAAAACTATACATATGATACGGTACTTACCAGCAATTTACTCTCCAATATGTGATCCAACTACCGGGTGGATTAAGATTATGATTTTTCCTTCCATTCCGCAAAAAAATCAGTGATATATGCGCCTCATGGACCAGTCTCTCCGTGTGTTAGCGCGACTGTGAACGAAAGGCGAACGAATGCGAATGGGGCTTGCGAGTTGCGTCAACGGCAGTGTTGGAGTCATACTTCTATGGTTGCGATACATAATATACACGTACTACTGTATAGTATTACCGCACACAGTGACTGCACTACAGTCCCGTATTACCGCACACTGCACTATACAGTCCCGTATTAGGACCTACAACGCTAGTGCTTCGCGCCGAGTTAATTTGACACTTCGAGTTGTAACGGCTCTTTTTGAATGATAACAGGGGTTTTACTTTGTCGTTTGTAATTGTGTATACTTTTCGAGCATGGTGAAGTTATAACTATTAGTTTGTATCGTAATCGTGCAGGTTTTGATTACTAAAGTTAAGTTTGACCAATACTCAACTATCCCTTTAATTATGCGAAAATTGTATTTTTTTGTAATTTTCGTAGTTTTCTCGCCAATCGAAACTCCAATCAACTCCAAATTTGGCATGGTGATAGATGTCCATGAGCCATACAATATTGCATAGTTAATAATTATAGTTCTAATTATAATATGATAATTAGAGCTAATTAATTATGCGAAAATTGCATTTCTTATGTATTTCTTTGTTTTTTCGACTTATGTTTTTATTGTTTTTTCAATGGAAATAATTATTGACCATTATTCAACCATTTTTAGCCCAAAATTAAATGATTGCTGTGATTAGAATGAAAAATAATGAAGATTTTGTCTTTTCTAGGAAAAAATCTATTTCCATAGGATTTGTACACAAATCACAAAATTTAGCGATTTTCGGGCCGACGCTCACTTACAAAAGGTCACGTAACTTTAGAACGGTACACCCGGTTGTCGCAAATTTGATATCAAAAGTTGCGAAAGACTCTAAGGAAAAAAGTCCTCAAGTGGCACCGTAAAATATTTAAGCGTTGCGAAGTAATCACGAAATTGGAGGAGGAGGGGGCTAAATCAGCCCCCCCCCCAGTCTTTTTAGGGTTAATTGAATAATAATAAACAAACGGGCAGTGCGTACATATTACATTATATCTTAAATAATGTCCATCACGTCATTAATTTGGAAAATTGCTAAATAATCAGAAAAGGGTGTTTTAAAGGGTACCACCACCCCAAAATAATATTCTTATTAGAAAGGTAACATCTTTAGTATTCCATTCCTACAACAAGTTCACTAAAATATGTTATCAGAAAAAAATATATAATTGGAAAACGCATCACCATTCTCAACCATGCGTTCAAGCGGTCTGAATTGCGTAGACTATATGCGTGCAGAGCCAGAGCGCACTGTGCAGAGCAAACGAATCATCCGGGGTTCTATTGACGTACGCGTGAAAGCATTAGCGCACTCGCAAATGCTTGGCCCGTATGGAACCAGGGAATAGCAGTGGTTCCGTAAGTGGTGGAAATTAATTGCTTTGTTTATGAATTACACAACCCTTTGCAAAATGTTAGCTATCTATTTGATATCACAAAACGGTACCAAAACATATAATAATGTGTTGTCCTTTGCCTGGTGGTCCCCTTTAAAATCACATCCAATTAACTGGCAAAGCAGAGACATTCTCCATGGTCTACTTTTAACCTATTCCCTTTGAAATGCCGAAACCCCCATATGCCTGTTAATATGCCCACCATGTTTCCGAAAACATGGGTTACTTACACATGATTCATCATAATGGGAGCTGGTGCAGCACTGGATTGGAATAATCGGGAATAACAAAGTAGGATTAAAATTCAAATATAGGTTTTCCCATCGATTTTCAAACTATCGTCAATCAAATTCAAACACTAACTTTAATTTCGTCCCGAGAAGTCAGGAAACTGCAATTGCTACATTTGATTTCGTACTTTACCATTCGAATTAATCAATGGTCATTCAAATTCGTCATTTTGCAATGGAATTCGTACCGACTGGTCATACTACGTACAGTGTAATGTTCGAATTCGTCATTGGTCATTCGATTTCAAGACTTCGTCGTTCAATATCGTCACGTAGTGTGGTTGCGCTGGTCGTATTGTAGCTCATCATTTTAAAATTAAACGGATAGTTTAGTTTTGGTATGGAGGGCGCTAAACAAAATAATGTTTTTTGTGAGATAATTACAAAATGGGTGTCAAATTTGAAAGAGCATACAATTTTAATGACACATTCAACTTTATTCTATCAAGATCGGTTTGGAAATGGCTAAAATATCCTTAAACATATACATTTTAATAAATGTGGGGACCCACAATTATTAGACAATTTTGAACTAGCGGTTAAAAATGCTTTCTCTTATCCAACATTTTACACAAGAGGTCTTTCATTAGTTGGTGATTATCTCTCTAGCTAACCACTATTAAAACAAAACGCCCTCTTGAGATGTAACGGCTCATTTTGAATGATAACAAGTTTTTTAACTAGTCATTTGTGATTTTCATATTCCTTTTGAGCATGATGGAGTCATAACTAATAGTTTATAATGTCTTTAATGGCTATGAATTTAGTTTGGCATTAACTGTACTCTTTTTACCAAAACTCAACTATCCCTGTAATAACTTAAAAAATAGGTGTTTCTTAAACCATCAACTGATCACAAAACAATTTGATTTCTATATTGAAATTCACAAAACAATAATTAAACTAATTGACCAAAAGTCTGATTCATTGATAAATTTATGTTGGGAAACACATAACCATATTAAATAAATGATCTATAAAAATAAAACACAACAATTTCCAATAGACGATAGACTACAATTGTATGAGCTTATGGGACACAAAACAAACACAGATACTGGGTTTAAATATACAAAGTATAATAATGACAGGATGATGAAACAAAGTATCAAATATAGCATTCGATATTGTTTGACGAGTTTGAATAGGAAGTCACGAAATTGAATGCCCAATGACGAAATTGACCACCGGAGTGATCGGACGAAATAGAGTGAGATTTTACTCAAACCATCGGTACATTGACGAATTTGGTTGCGAAAGAACGAAATTGTGTGCGCAATGACGAAATTGCATGTGATCGGCGAAAGGCTTTCCAGACGAAATTAAAGTTAACATTAATGAAATTGAATGACGATTGTTTGAAAATGGATGGGAAAACCTATATCAATTCTATCATCACGAAAATAAAATAATTGTGATCAAGCATTCTGAACAAAACAATGGACAATTATAATTATTGTAATTATAACTTCATAAGGATAAGTTAATATGTCATAAGTTTAAACATTGTTTAAACCATGTTGTGGACTTATTATGTTTACGACGTTCGTTAAGTAACATAGTACAGATAAATTACACAATAAACTTGATAGTAAATTAGATAATCGAAAGACAGTAGTGTTAATTATTATAAACAATAACACATTATTGTAAGTGACTGTCCTAATTTTGCCCCTTCCTTTGTCCCCTAAAACATGTGCACATGATGTAGAGTTAAAGAGGGTGCATAAGTCACAATGAATAACGCATACTTGAAAATTTGCAAATTGGGGGTAGAACACACCGATAACTATCATGTACTATAGCCGTAATAATACGTTTCACCGCCGGGTTATTTAAACTTTACCTGACTTGTGCATGTGATGATTTGCTGCATATTATGGCGATGACCACGATCACGACAACGACAAGGACCAATCCTCCAACACCGGCCCCAATGTAGACGTAAATAGGGAGGCCTATAGTAGAGACTAAGGTGAAAGAAGACAGATGATGACACAGAGTAAATTTGTATTCCGGAGAGTTTGTTTTAATGATTTTCTAACAAATATACTAAACGTTTTGAGGCAAACCAACTTACAAATATTAACACGAAGAATACACTACTGCATAATTATAAACATTAGTCATCATGCATGGTTTAAAGAAAATGTAAACAATATAAAGGGAGGTTAACCCTAACCAAGCCGGGGAGGGGGGGGGGGGGTTGAAATTCCCCCCCCCCCCCCCCTCTCGACGTTTCGCGTGATAATTCTGCAACGCGCGCAGGTATCGTGTAATCCATGTACGAACTTCCCCACTAGGTGAATATACGTATAATGCACAATTAACCGTTGGACGATGGTTTATTAGTTTTAGTTCTATAACTCCACAAAAAAGAGATTTCAAGCCGTCATTTGTGCATTTGTTAAATTACATTTTCATTAATATAAGACAATAACCTCGCAATTGTTCAAATTTGGCTTGCAAAAGAGGGAAGTCCTTTTAAATAAACGTTAGTTCATAGAACAATAATGGGGGTATAGTCACTAAGTTACACATGTCTATTTTTAAATAATGTTTGTCCTAGATTTGAAGAAACCGTGATTTAAGGATTATCGTAGAACACCGTGGTCTAGCACCCCTCCTGATGTTGCTTTTAAATAACGGGTAAACTCAGTTCATGTTTGTGTGTTCATAATACCGGGGAGGCGAAGTTGATTTTAAAGGGATAGTTGAGTTCTGGTAAGGAGAGTACAGTTTTGGTGAAACTGAATTTTAGTAACTAAAACCTGCATCATTACATTACAAACTAATAGTTATAACTAGAAAGGAACACAAAATTACAAATGACGTAGTAAAGATCATGTTACCATTCAAAAAGAGCCGTTAAAACGTAAGAGGGCGCTCTCTAAACACTCATTGGTTTCAACCATTTTGAATAAAATATTGTGCATGTGATGCTTTGTTGAAATAGTGATTAGATAGAGAAACTATTTAAATACCTATTTTGTAACTTTTTTTAAAAGAGGGAGCAATTTTAACGGCTGGTTCAAAATTCTCTAATAAACCTGGGGCCCCAGGTTTATTACAAATTGTTATATTTATGGATATTTCAGCCGTCTCTAAACCGATTTTGATCAAACAAAGATGATTTTATTATTTAAATATTATGCTCTTTCAAATTTTACACTCAGTTTTTCATTACCTCACAAAAAATAAGTAGTCTAGCGCCCTCTCTACCAAAACTCAACTATCCCTTTAATGTCGAAAAGGCTTATGTAAATACCCGATTTGACCTCAACTTACATTGACAATAGACCTCATCACTGTAATCACCACAGTCATCAGCATCGTCACACTCGAATGAAGCAGGGATGCAGTTCCCATTATCGCATTCAAACTCAGTGGAAATGCACGCTGTTGAACAAAGAAATGTATGAATTATCATACAGCCTTGGACGACAAAATATTGGACAAAGCACTCTTTGCTAAACTTGGTAGATTGTGCACACTCTTGTGCCACTGTTTACATTTTGAAAATATGTAAGTTAATATAACACTAGTGGGGATATAGTCAATGCAGTTATACATGTCTTTTTAAACAGTTTTTTTGGTCTTAGATTTGAAGAAAACATGATTTCATGAATACCGGAGAACAAATATATTTCTATGGGGTTTTTGTTCTTCTTAGATTTGAAGAAAATGTTATTTCATGAATACTGTAGAACACCGTCGTCAAACACCCCTGTTGATGTTGATTTTAAATAGCGCCACTAGTGTTCTAAGGGGAACGTTGAATCGATAAACAAGACTTAACAAGATGCGAACGATGTGTAACAGTTGCATTCTTTACACACGCAGAATTCCCACTAAAACTCATATAAATATTGTTGCGGTCGCCATATATATAGCGCGAAATTCCCCCAGCAATTATGACTTATAAGCCCGATTTCATGCGATGTGCAATATTTAACACGTTTTAAAGCTTCTGTCTAGCAACAAAACAAAGTAATCATTATGGACAATTCATGGGGCCATGGTGTTAGAAAATTTCAACGTTAACTTACTTTGACAAGAGACCTCATCCGTGTTGTCACCACAGTCATCATAGCCGTCACACTCGTATGAAGCAGGTATGCAGTTCCCATAGTTGCATTCAAATTCATTGGAAAGACAAGCACCTGGGTCTGATGTAGTAGTCGGAAAAGGGGAAATGTATAACTTAGTTTAATAACTGTCATAATCCGGCAAAACAATGTTGCATTCGAGCAAACCCTTGTCATATTCGGGCAAAGTCATGTCACTTTCGGGTCTTCATAATACCGGGGAGGCGAGGTTGATTCATGTCAAAAGGCTAATGTAAACACCCGATTTGACTTGTTGGCTCTACATGTCTAAGAAAAACACGTTCAATCTATTTCGGGCATCAAAGCGGCGAAGACCATTTTTATTTTGCTTTTCAGGTGAAAATGGGAAGTGTAATTTTTCGAGTACAAAACGCCAGACCCCCACCCCACCGCCTCATCAAAACCGTCACACACGGATGAAGCATGGATGCAGAACCAATAGCCGCATTCAAACTCAGTGAAAAGACACGCTGTTGAAAAAAGAAATGTATGTTTTTTGTTAATAACAATTTTGTTATGAAGCCTTGGACAACGAAATATTGGACCAAGCACTTTTTAGTGCTAAACTGTTTAGATTGTGTACACTATTGTATCACTGTTTATATTTTTAAGAAAGGTGTGTTAATAGAACACTAATGGGGATATATTCAATGCAGCCAGTTACACACGGCTTTTTAAACATTTGTTTTGTCTTTGATTTGAAGAAAACGTGATTTAATGAATACCGGAGAACACCATCGTCAGGCACCCCGTTTGATGCTGCGTTTGAATAGCGACAAGAGTCAGTGGCGTACCCAGGATTCGTTAAGGGGAGGGGAGTTTCTTCAGAAAAAAATTCTGCCAGCGGGATGGGGCGGGGGGCGGGGGCGAGACCAAGTACCTTCACAAATTTCGAAATCGAGACAAAGTCCGGTCCACAATTGTCGAGACCGAGACCAGGACTCAGTGGTGGAAGATCATGTAAGTGTGGGGGCTGGGGGCGGGGGGGGGGGGGGGGGGGGTAGTCGTAGAAAGTTTTCGCAGCCGATACCGCGAATTTTCAACATTTTCGAGACCAAGACCAGGCCCCAAGACCAGGTCCCACAACAAGACTCAGTGGTTGAGAATGGTGATAGAAATTTCAACTTCAACTTACTTTGACAATAGGCCTCATCACTGTAATCACCACAGTCATCATATCCGTCACACACCCACGATGCAGAGATGCAGTACCCATAGCCGCAGTCAAACTCAGTGTAGAAACACGCTGTTGAAAAAAGAAATGTATGAATTATTTTTAAAACGATTATGTTATACAGCTGCCTTGGACAACAAAATATTGGACCAAGCACTCTTTGCTAAACTTGTTAGATTGTGTACACTATTGTGTCACTGTTTACATTTTGAAAGGTTAGTTCATATAACATAGTCGATGCAGTTATACATGTCTCTTCTTTTTTAGGGGGGGGGGGGTGTCTTAGATGAAAAAAAAAACGTGATTGAATTCATATTGGCTCAGATTTTTACTATGAATGGGAATTGGTTTTGCTTTTGGTCACAAATCCAAAACAGAGCTCACACGACTACTCTGCGAACTCAAAATAATATTTTCGCCAGGAATACGGCCGATTGTCCGCTCGATTACTGCAGGCTTCGCCGCGTTTTTAAGGGTTGGCCGCCGTTCGTAGGGCACCTACATCTGCTTCCAATTAAGAAATGTTCAAATGTTAAATGTTGAGGTAAAAGAGCTTGTAAGGGGGCCGTAACAAATCAAAAACGGATCCCGCCCTAATTCTCTGTGAGATCAAAAGGGCATTTTCTCGAGGAATACGACCGGTGTATGCTTGATCGCTGTGGACTCCGCCGCGATTATTAGGGGTCAACCGACGTTCGCAGTGCACCGAAACCTGCTCCCGAATTCATCGATTATTGCCCGACTCCTTTTGTTTACTGATGGGCGCCGTTTTTCTGATCACTGATGTCCATATAAGCGTTCGCCCGAGCTCCGTTCAATATGTGACAGGGAGCGAACAATACGCTCGACTCCCTGGCGGATTGAAATTCCGTGACTCTCTGGCGATATGTAAATTCGGCAGGGGTCCGTTTGATTTGTGACGCTGGCTTAAAGGGGCCGTCACAAAACACAAACGGAGCCCGCCCGACTTCTCTGCGAGCTCAAAAAGGCATTGTCGCCAGAACGATGACTGGTGTCTGCGCGAATACTGCGGGCTCCGCCGCGTTTTTGAGGGGTCGGCCGACGTTCGGAGAAGGGAAAGTTAATCACACGAGTTACCAGAGGACTGGCCCTCTTCTGTAACTTTCGCTACATTTAGTAGACGTGTGGCCTAGGGCTAATGAATCGGAGGCGCCACCTTATGTGCCAACATTGCTACGGGAAGGACTTTAACTTTAATGTCCATATATTAAAGCTGGCTTAAAGGGGCCGTCACAAATCACAAACGGAGCCCGCCCGACCTCCTCCTGTATACCGCCCGAATTGTAACAAAATCGCGCGTGCTTCGAGCGCACTTCTTGCTGGTGTCGGCCCGCGGTCGGGCGGTTTCTACGGGCCCCGGCCGCGAGTTTGTGATTCCCAAACCATTCAGCTATGGCACTAACGCATTAGATATGCCCGTTTAATTGGAATCAGGCGACTTGAATGGGACCAAAGCGCGCGTATTCAATTCGAGTTATAAATAGACTTATAGCCACTAAATATGACTTATATCGACTAAATCTGACCTATAGCCACTAAATCTGACCTATAACCACTAAATCTGACCTATAGCCACTAAATCTGACCTATAGCCACCAACATTAGGGTTAGGGTAAGGGTTAGTGTTAGGGTATATATATCCCTAAAAACCAACACCAATCAAGCAATCCGAAATAGCTCCGTGGGTAGAGAGTTAGATTGATACGCTAGAGATCCCTGGTTCGAATCCTACCTTGGTCGTTTTTTGTATTTTCAATTCGTTCGGCACTTGACTAAATGTTCGAAATTATACAAGTCGGAAATTTCGGGTATGCGTGGTCTCTGACCAAGTCGCTAATTCACAAGGAGTTGCTGAATGGTTTGGGAAACGCAAATTCGCGCCCCGGCCAGGCTCCTCCTGCCAACTTAGGGATTTGCCCCTGGCCACGGAGGACGCCCGCCCGTGCGTCGACCGGAGTCCACTCGGACGTCACGCGGAGCCCACCCGGCAATTGCCTGGCCGTCGCCCGGTTGTCGTAAGAGCACCGATAGACCTATTTATCCCAAACCCTATTTATCAAAATCATTTATTGAATCACTTAAATTTATATGAACTTTTTTCTCCACATCAATCAGGTTTTTGGAAAAAACACTCTACATGTATAATAGTCAGCGCTCTTGTTAAAGTAACAGATGACTGGCTTTAAAGCCATGGATGAAAGCCTTTATACCGGTGTTTTGTATGTAGATCTTAAAAAGCATTTGATATAGTAGATCATGAATGTCTATTGAAAAAGTTTTTGTTTGGTCTTGCTGACAATACGCTACAGTGGTTTAGAAGGTACTTGTCTGAAAGGAAGATACTGACCTCGATTAATGACACTTTATCAGATGTTTTACCATTGACACTAGGCGTACCGCAGGGTTCACTTATAGGGCCCTTATTATTTGTTATATTTATACATTATTTGCCATGTATATTTTGATAAATGTAGCACCCATTTGTACGCTGATGACACAGCATTTTTTTATTTTTTTATAAAGATGCTAAAGTAGTACAATCAATTTTAACTCGAGAATTACTTGTTTTGGATAAATGGATGAAATCCAACGAATTGAAAATTAATTACGATAAAACTGTATGTATGCTAATTGCATTACCATCTAATGTTAAATAACAATTACAAGTAGGTAAATATGTAATTGAGCAAGTACAAACTACTAAATACCTGGGAATAATTATTGATAATGGGTTGAAATGGCATGATCAAATTACTTGTTTATGCAAAACAAAAAATGGGCAAATGGTTTCTTTTTTTAAGTCGCTCAAGACATTCCTTAGACAAATCGAGTTTGGTATTAATTTATAAAAGTATAATTTTACCCCTTTTCGATTATGCTGACATTGTTTGGATGTCAGTCTCTCAAACATTGCGCAATCAAGTGCAAAACATTCAAAATAGGGCTGGAAGAATTATTTTCAAAATAAATACATTTTTACACGTCTCGACTGAAGAGGTTCACAATAGACAGATAGATTAAATTGGGAAACATTAGAAAATCGCCGAATAAATCATTTGCATCTAATGATGTATACAATTTTACATGGTTTTACTCCAAAGTATATGGGAATAAATTTAGAATGGAAAAGGAGTGAGTACTATTTACGTTCAGGTGATAATTTAGCTCTTCCGAAACCCCGAACTAACTATTGTAAAAGAACATTCTAGTCTCTGTAACGAATTAAACCCCATTGTTCGTAATTCAGCAACTGTATGCGCATTTAATAATAATAATATTCAGTTCTTTTATAGCGCATAACACATAGCCAAGGCATGTCCCTATGCGCTTAAAACAAGAAAGACAAACAAAAGCACAGACTATAGAATCACTTAACAGCAAAGAAAATACATAATGGTGTTGGACACTGTGTTAAACCACATTTGCTAAAACTTTAAGATAGATAGCCTTACTCTTTTTTAAAAAGTTGATATTCATTTATACAGTTTGGTTTGTTGTGTTATATTATCGTTAGTTACAGGAATACTTTTTTGTTTGTGTGTGTATTATGTATTATGATTTGTTTTATTTTTTTATCCGTGGACCAAATTTTCGCCGTTTTGTGTATGGTTTCACGCCCCTTGTTGACCGTACAAATTAAGCTTATTGGCTGCCACTGCATATGCGTGGCATGGTCGCACTAGCCAGAAAACACGCTGCAGTGCATGCCAAAATCACGAAGGGCAATTTGTTGTGCAATAAATAATCCACGCGCACTGCTTGCTGGAAACTTGCGTGACTAGTTGAGGTATTTGAAGCTAATATGTCGTACCATCATCATGAAGAAGGACACTGTTTTCAAGTCAAGTCTCAAAAGGATATTTTCTCTTTGTCATTCTGGTAGAGCGGTTGGGCAGCCCTTTATTTGCAAGAGGTCTAGACATTGTAGCGCTCGATACACATTATGTCATGATATCAATATAATGAAACACGAAGTCGCCACCTCTCTGTTTTAAATATTTGACATTGGCCAAGACCTTTTTACTGCAATGAACGAGTAGTAATTGCTCGTTCATAACGCGTGAACAAGTCCATTTTCGTTTATTATGAACGTTATGAACGTTATAAACGAAAATGGACACATGACATGATTAACAAAAGATCCTCATTCTCCATGACCACTGAAGCAAATCGAATAGGGTTTTCTGCAAGATGTAGGTAATAAGTTATAGTTTCATACCCTGAAATATCATTCTGATTTATTTAAAGGGGTAGTTTAGTTTTGGTAAGGCTGAACTTTAGTAGCCAAAACCTGCACAGTAACACTATAAACTAATAGTTATAACTCCACCATGCTTGAAGGTATACACAATTACAAATGACTAAGTAAAAAGCCTGTTATCATTCAAAAAGAGCCATTAAAACACAAGATGGCGCTTTTAAAAAAGGCATTGGTTTCAACCATTTTTCATACAAAATTATGCATGTGATGTTTTATTGATATAATGAGTAGACAGCGAGATCATCAACAACTATTTTTAAAACGCTTTTGAACATTTTTGAAAAAGTGCAAGCATTTTTAAATTTGTTTCTAAAAATCATCTAATTATTTGGGCCCCAAATAATTATAAGATCAGATATATTTATTGATATTTCAGCCGTTTCTGGGTCGATTTTGACCAAATAAAGTTTATTCTGCCATTAAAATTGCATATTCCTTCAAATTCGACACTCAGTTTTTCATTAACTCACAAAATAATTGTGATGTGCAGCGCCCTCTCTACCAAAACTAAACTACCCCTTTAATATCTTTAAAGTTATCGCTGCAGAAAGTCCCGTTGTAATTAATTCTGGGACACGCTGTACATTTGGCCAAAGAATATCATAATCAGATTCCCTGATCCTAAATATGCCTCATTTATATGACAGCCCAGTCCTTTTTGACACTAAACTTGACCTTTAACCTAAATGGCGGCCATTTTGGATTTGACAAATGTAGCAAGGAGACCTCAACTCGATGAAAGACCATCATAATCAGATTCCCTGACTCTGAAAACCCCAAATTCATATTAACTGTTAATGGTAGCCCTTATCCGTTGAAAATAAACTTGAATTTTAACTAAGATGGCGGCCATTTTGGATTTGAACGATATAACAGCCCCAAGGAGACCTAAAATCGGTGAAAGAACATCATAGTCGGGTTCCATGACCCTGAAAACCCTATATTTATATAAACTGTTATTATGCTAGCTCGGTTTGTGTTGAAGCTACACGTGATTTTTAACTCATATGGCGGCCATTTTGGATTTGCCCAATATGGCGGCCCCACGTAGAAGTTTTAACTACTAAAATTCAGTTTAATCCAATCTGCAATATCACTTAAAGATGTCTAAACGTTGAAGCTGTAACAGAAGGCATACAAATATTTAATTAAAACTCAGAGCTAAATTGAAGAAGCATAATGCATTTAACTGACCTTGTGCGGCAGGAAACATCGTCAACTGAGACCCGAACGACAACATGATGACTATGACAATCCCAAGAGATTTTTGGAAGACCATCTTGACTTTTGTTTAAATCTTTAAATGAACTGTATTTTGCAATACAATACAGATAATATACCTTACAAAGTAATTATGCTAATACAACAGTACAGCAAGTTAACGACTATAGGTTCGAATTATATGGTTGGATTTGGAGCAGAGTAAAGTTCTGTGATGAAACGTAGCATTGCCAAATTCAGTGGCGTAGCGTGGTACGATTACTGGGGAGGGGGGGGGGGGGGGGGGGGGCTAGGGACTAGGGATAATCACTTAGCCACTTTCCCCTCAGGCCTATATTTTACATATTGTTTCCGGCACAGCGTTATGGGAAAGGGGCAGGTATTCCCACCCCCCCCCCCCCCTCCTTCATAGCTTCGCCACTTGTTTGATCCATTAGTAACAAACAATATGTTGAACCCGTAGTTACATGAATAATAATAACAACCGCAACTAGGGGAAAGCCAACGTATGGTGTGCATTAAGTGTACTGGCGTGTTCAGGAACACGCACATTGATTAGGCAAAGGGCCAAAGTTGAAAGAGTGGCTGCCATAAGGAGCTAGGTTGTCACATTTTTACACTAATAATGTACCGCTTCTAATAACAACACGTATTTCACAGGTGCCCCCGATCAGTTTGATACGTTTTTTTAAATCCAAGATGGCGACCAAATGGTAGCTGTTTGAATTAAACTATATCATTGGCATATGTCGACCTACCGACGACACATACCATTGGCATGGTACATTATCTTTAACATGATACCAAACACCATGGGTCACAGGTTAATTAACATAATTATGTTAGCACAACACCGATTGTCCCCCCTCCCTCCACTGATTGACATTGTGTGGCTTGAACCATTAGCTGTTAAAGAAATTAGATTAACACTTTTCAGAAAACTGTCTATTTCGGGCCACATTCTTTTGGCAAATTTGCAATGTAACTTTTACTATCATAATGTTAATGCTTTACATTTAGATATTAAGTTTATAGACAATGTATGCACGTCATAGATTGTGGGCACATGAATAGTACATAATTAAAATGATGAATAGCAGTGATGGATCAACAAAATATTATGACGTCGATATAGCAATCAGCTTGTCGTGTTGCCTGTAAAGACCCAGAACTTAATTCAATCAAATCCAATTCAAGTCATAAGATTGTATTCAATTTCCAACAACAACACATGATATAAACCGTCAAGTGTGCTTACTCTCATTATAATGTTAGTATTATGTACGTTGCGCGTTATTGGTTACTTTAGTATGTGTTGTTAAAACATACAATAAAATCGTATGAATTGAATTCGTTTGTATTACATTGAGTCCCGGGTAGTACTTGTACTTGTCTTGTCTTCCATCGCAGTAGGGGGGCCTCATGCAGTGTATATGTGTTGATCATGTTGAAGAGCTTAGATCCAGAAAGCGCTAAATTCCCTTTCTACACAAACAGCTAACAATATCAGTACACTAGTAAGCTACAGATCTCGTTTTCGAGAAATCAACATTTCTGGATAAATTACACAATCAAAATCAAAGTAGGGATTATTCCGTGTTCATATTTCTATCAGCATTTGTACAAAGTTAATTCAAGAAACCTGTTTTTCTCGAAAGTTGAACAAAGTGGATAAGGCGCCTTTTGGAATTAATCTCTGTATAGGTGTGCCTGAAATAATGCAATGGAACTAGTTAGGTCCATGTAAGCGCTATATAGGGGATGAGATGTGTATATAGAACAGACCTGATTAGACCGGCAGCCCAGAGGGGTTTAGAACAAAATGTCAGACATACAAATGAATAGTAAAGTTACATTTTATTGCATCAGCAACAACATACACATCAACACAAATAGATCCCAAGCCCAAATATAAATGGAGTATTATTATAACACAATAATAACTTTAACAAAAATAGAATTACTTGGTACTTGGTAGTTTATTCCTCCAAAACACTCCATAGGAGTTTTAACTGGAGGTGGGTCCGAGAGAGTGGTTAGCCCCTAAGGACAGAAGGGTCCTTAGCAAAAAAAATTATCGATATTTATACAAGAAATTAATTATTCATAATTATCATATAGCAGCTGTTCACACACGACAAAGAAACTTATAATATCACGGAATAATTATATACACTTTAAACATCGTAACTACAATAAAATGTATCTTCAATAAATCAAGGCTGATATGTTTATAACATTGCGAAAAACCAACAAACATTTAATAGCATAACTTAAGCTGAAATCAGCAATACTACAAAATAATCGCTATAGAACTTTATTTATACATACATTATCACTTAATACAATAATGCAAATATAGACAATATTTCAAATAATCAACAGTAATTGTTAAAACTGTGCATAAACGTACACAATATACAAAACGTATAATTACAATAACTTTCAAAAATTTGCAAGTATAGTGAAGTATACACAAACACACAGGTATAAAATAATCCATTATGAGTAGCAGTATAGCTGTCGCATAGTAGTTTATGTAGACTCTGAAAATGCAATTCTTCTATGAATAATGCATTTTATTTAAATATGAAGCAATATGCATTTTGTTTAAATTTGCTGGTGCGACGACAACTTTCATTATTATAAATAGTCAATAATATATATTCCAAGATGTAATGTGGTAAACATCATTGTAAGTACACACAGTTTAAGTTGTTTGAAAGGAGACGCAATATGTAGTGGCACAATAGCTTATCTAAACGAGGTCATATGGGATAAGGAACACAGAGTTATCGATATTTTGTAAAAAATAATACTTGTTAGTAAGCCATCAAATGAATAAGCATGGACATACATCGTCTTGCAACATTTCAATAAACCGATGTAGTGGCACAGCCTTAATCACAATCTTTTATTTGAGAACGTCATAATCTGGCTCATCTGTCTCTTATAACTATTGTTAATATACATTTATGGTATACAATGTGCAGTGGTCATGGTGGTGTAGCGTTTTTGGACTGAGGTGGGGGGCAAATTAGTATGGGTATACTTACTGTTTGTGTTTCTATTTGTGTTCAAAAATGTCAATTCATAATTGTTTATATCAACGTATTGTTGGTGAGCACGCAGCATCACCCTGTGCCCATCCCGCTTGTTTTAGCTAATATTAGATTCGTCACTGAAGATGTGTTTGTTCGAATGGTTGCGAAATGGAGGTGAAAGGGGGGGGGGGGGGGGTTAATAAAAGATATCTCGTGGAGCCTTGAGTCAGTGCAGACTTGAGTGAATCGATCGAACTTGATAATCTTGAGCATTGCAATGATCCTGCTGGTATTACACGTGTGTGTTGCACTGTGTCTCCCATATAAAGTCTGGAGCGAGTTACATCCACAACCTGTTGAGAAATAGTAACAGGTACTTATCACATGTATCATATTCTGACATTCATATTATTTTTTGACCGAAGCTTATACTATTTCGATATTCAAATTGTAATGCATTATTTCAAGAATAGTATGTAAACCTGATAACAAAAAATGCATGTATTGCACAACAATAACATTTAATACAGGTAAAACAAATTAAACATAATCATGTTTAAGCATTAGTACACTTTTTTCAGAAACACGAGGACAACATATGCGGAGACAGGTAGCAACACTAGAAAAGGAGTATGTGTAAGTATGCTGGTGAAACAAATAAACACAATTTAATATTGAATATTATAAATGATCCCTTTGATCTTCAGAAATGTATGTTATAGTTAAACTTTGTATAACAAGAACCTTTGGACCATGATATCTGTATCGACAAGTTAGAAAAGTACACTATAGTTATGAACCAACATTGGGTTTGAACAATGCTGCATTGAACTTGGTACAATAGATTCACTCCCGTGCGTTTGTGAATAGAGAGAGTAATGGCACCCCAGACTGTGTGTACCCAAGCAAACATCTATTGAAACGTGCAATCGATACATTGAAAGTAGTCCATTAACTTTGTCAAAAGGTGATATTTTCAACTTCATACATAGGCCTATACCAATAGTATGGGTATGTTTCGTCAGAATATAGTGAAACAGTGAATACTGACGTATTGTTGTATTACCTACTGCCTATTAGTTTTGACTTTAATAGAACAGCGTTCCTAGAAAGCGTTTCATTCAGTTATACATATAGTATCGCCATCATTAAGACACATTTGAACAAATATAACAACGTATATTATTTTACATTACCTTAAGCCAACTTATAAAGAACAGGTCAAATGTAAAAAACAAAACAATCAATTTTCGTTAGAATTTGAAAAAAAAGTTAATGGTACACTGCACTGTTTGGCGGTATACTTACGAATCTTGAGGTTGCTGGTACGATTGTGGGAGCTGTGAATTCATGGGCATCGCACTGTAATATAACATGGGCAGGATCAATATTTAATTACATTTCAGACAGAACATGTTCGCTTTCAATTAATGATATCTATGGCCAGGCTGAAAGGTACAGAAAGTCTGAGAAGGAGGTTCCTTGATGAAAAAGAAAAGTCTTTATATAATTCTGTTTTTTGTTTGTTTTTATTTTACTGACAGTTTCAATTTATCAAATACATAGTGAAGTGATACACAACCTTATTCATACTTTTGGAAAGATTACTATATAATAAATGTAATTGTTGAGACAACATCGAGGTTGTTTACATTGATAAGTTGTGGAAATAGTAGTAAAATGTAGTGTGCGCAAACATGCTTTAGCTATGAATATTTTGACAGGTTCGGTCACGTTTGGACCGCGCTGTTTTGTGCATTCTAAAAAATACTCACCTAAAATAAAAAATAAAATAAAAATTAAAAAGAATACAAAATACAAAATAAAATAAATAATACAATGTTAAATAGTTATGCATCCCTAATGCGCTTGTATAGGCATGTTTCAATGTTTGAATCGATCGCATTATAGAGGGTGAATGGTTATACCAAAAGCAAGTTTGTGAGTATTGTTAACACAATGCTGGAGCCTGTTGGATCATGTAATACATATTATGGGGATTGTAAATCTAGACGGGAACAGGTTAAAAGTGTTTGAAAGGGGATGCATCCTCAAATTTTGAAATAACCACCGGGCAGCACCGTTACCTATTTGCAGAACAAGGCATAAACGTGCATGAGTGCGACACTCGCGTAACCCCGTGGCCTACAAAGCTACACAGTGCGCGAAGGATGCGTCTGACATTTTGGCGACAACTCTTTACAACTGAACTTACACATTGGGCACCTCGTGGTAGACGGGAGCTTGAGTTGCGTCGACGTTCAGCATTCTTCAAACGAAACCAGATATAATAATGATGATGATATAACAGTAATAGTAATACAAATAATACTATTAATAATAATAATAATCACTAATAATGATAATGGAAATAACAAGAATAATATTAAAGGGGTAGTTAAGTTTTGGTATAGGCTAGAGGGCGCTGCATGAAATATTTGTTGTGAGTCCATGACAAATTTAGTGTAACATTTGAAAGAGCATACGATTTGAATGGCAGAATAAACTTTATTTGATCAAAATCAGTTCAGAAACAGCTGAAATATCAATAAATATTTTTAATCGGAATAAATCTGGGCCCCAGATTTATTCGATGATTTAATATATTTTTTTTAAATGCTTACACTTTTCAAACAAATTTAAAAGAGGTTTTTAAATAGTTGTTGATGATCTCTCATTATTTGAACAAAACATCACATGCATAATTTTGTATGAAAAATGGTTGAAACTAATGTTTTTTAGTGATCGCCCTCTTGTGTTTTAATGGCTATTTTTGAATGATAACAGGCTTTTTACTAAGTCGTTTGTAATGTTCTATACCTTTCGAGCATGGTGGAGTTATAACTACTATGTAGTTTGTATTGTTATTGTGCAGGTTTTGGTTACTAAAGCTCAGCCTTGCCAAAACTGTACTACCCCTTTAATACTAATTAGTTTCATAACTATTAATTAGTTTTATTTTGTTTCATAGCTTAAATAAACTGAACTGAACAAAACATAATGACGAATAGTGCTACTTATATATGAACGAATGAAAAGCAATTTACAATATAAATGTCCATTTACCCTTATAATGCAGTCGGCCAAAAGTGGAATATCATGATAGTAAGACACAATAGTAATATTATGTATTAGACAACATATTGTGATGACAATTATACTTATAATAATTTGTGTTAGTATGAAGCATTTTACATTTCTTATCGAATGTTCAAAGCTCACATGTAAATTACTAGCGGACTGATGAATTCAAAGGTTCATCATCAAATAATTATATCTCACTACAGAGAACAAAATTATACTAGTACGTAAATAGGCTGTTACTTACAGGTTCATCGTGGCAGGGGGTGGTGGGGCACTGATAAGAAGAAGACAAAAACAAGCATGAACATATATTATCTAAGTGCAAGACGTTTAATAATTGATTGGTTTAATACCATATTTAGTACGATGCAAAAGCATCCTTGTAGCATTTTTTTTTTTCTTCTTTTCATGAGCACATTATATATTTTTTGGTCAAAATTACCACCATGTTGTAAATAACGTAATTTGAGCATTGTATTTATGATGTATTTTGTGTAAAAAATGTAATTAACTTGAACTGCATTTAATTGAATAATAATAAACAAACGGGCATAGTGCGTAAATATTACAGATACTGTATGGACTACATTATATCTAAAATAATGTCCACCACGTCACTGATTTGGAAAGTTGCTGAATTATCAGAAAAGGGTGTTTTCAAATTACATCCAACTGGCAAATCAGTCACATTCTCCATGGTCTACTTTAACCTATTCTCTTCGAAATGCCGAAACGCCCATATTATATGCTTTTTGATAGCCCAACATGTTTCCAAAAGCAAGGGTTACTTACACATGATTCATCGCCATGGGAGCTGCTGGCGCAGCACTGAATTGGAATAATCGGGGATAATAAAATAGGGTTAAAATGCAAATACTAATTCTATCATCACGAAAATAAGATAATTGTGATGAAGTATTCTGAAGAAAAAAAAAATGGACAATTATAATTATTGTAATTATATTTGCATAAGGATAACTTGATAATAAGTGTTCAACATTTTTAAAACCATGTTATGGACTTATCATGTTTACAACGTGTTATATGTAAATTCCGATAAATTACACAATAAACATGAAATTAGATAATCGAAAGACAATGGTGTTAATATTAATAATAACAAATTTGTTAAAGTGACTGTCCTACTTTGGCCCCTACTTTTGTCCCCTAAAACATTTGTACATGTTGTTGAGTGAGTTAAAGAGGGTGTATAAGTCACAATGAATGACGTATACTTGAAAAGCTGCAATTTGGGGGTTGAACACTCCGATAACTATCATGTATTATAGCCTTAATAATAAGTTTCACCGCCGGGGAATTTATACTTTACCTGACTTGTGCAGGGTGATGATTTGGCGCATATTATGACGATGACCACGATCACGACAACGACAAGGACCAATCCCCCAACTCCGGCCCCAATGTAGACGTAAATAGAGAGGCCTGGAGTAGGCACTAAGATTGGAGTAGGAACTAAGATGAAAGAATACAGATGATGTCACAGAGTGAATTTCATTCTGGAGAGTTTTTCAAGAGGCGGGGCTTAGGGAAATTGAGAAAATCATTGCTAAGTTGCTTACAAAAATACTAAACGTATTGAGGGCAAACAGCTTACAAATATTAAAATGAAAAATACACTACTGCATAAGTATAAACATTAGTCATCATGCATGCATGTACATGTTATGGAACCGTTAATGTCCTAACATAATGGATATATTCTTCTTTTGCAAACTCATAAAGACATGATGATGTATTTTCACATTATGATAACCATGAGAAGGCGCGTGCCAATACAAAAATAAATAGGTTAGGGGATAATTATTGATCAATGCAGTAAAACATCGAAGGTGCCTCTATGAATAACTTGAATAACTTTGAATGACTTGTGTGCCCCAAATCGGTCCGACACAAGACATCTCTGCACCTGACACAAAACAAGTACAATCTGATGACTATTGAAATTGGTTTAATTTGTCTCTTATCTGTGCTTATTAAGTCTTGAGAAAATGAAACAATATCCATATGAAAAATATATATAGGCGAAACAAATATATTGCTTGTTCTTGTTAAATAATCATGATCATTGTTTTCTGGGGGGGGGGGGGGCTTAGATGTTGAGTTGTGTGTTGATATCCCATCTCTTTACTACACAATATAAGTTTCGTCAACGGAGGAGTAATCTGTTAAGGATAATACTCAGAATTTTTAACCCGTTTATTCGGGCTTGAGTATCCACCCCCCCCCCCCCCCCCCCCCCCCCCCCCGTCGACGTTTCGCGTGATAATTCCGCAACGCGAGCAGGTATCGCCGGGCGACTTCTTGAGTGTTTTTTTTTAAGTCTTGCGCAACTCCTGATACCAAATGTACTGGGTATAGTGTCGACTCAAAGTCATTTAAACATTTGTAAGTGTATGTCGGTCCGAAAAACGCTCACTTTTGTGATTTGTGTACAAATCCTATGGAATTCGTTTTTTCCTAAAATACACATGCAAAACCTTCTTTATTTTGTATTCTTATCACTACAATCATTAATTTTGGGCTAAAAATTGTTGGATAATGGTCAATAATTTATTCCATTGAAAAAAACAATAAAATACATCAGTAAAAAACTAAAAAAATACGTAAGAAATTTTATGTTCAAAAGCTGTTATTTAAGTCATTAATACAAAATGTATTATTGAACACAAATGACAATCCAATCTTGTTGAATATGTTGCGTGCCAAATTGAGTGGCGGCCGCGCGTTCAAATGCCGAGATGTCGGTGGGGGGGGGGGGGGGAATCCATGGTGGCGGAAAGAGTTACAGCTCGTTATTCCGAAGGTTTGTTCATCCGAACACAAATCTGGGTTCGTTAATCCAAAAATGAAATAAGGTTCATTAATCCGAAAGGCTCAATACGAACCCCATATCATTTTCGGATTAAGGCACCCTATTGCATTTTCGGACTAACGAACCCTCAGGTATATACGAAATGTGTGTATTGGGAATAACGAACCGCTTCCGTGGAAAAGGGGTGGAGGGGGGGGTGACGTCAAGTAACTTTTAGTAACTTTGTTGACATGTTCAAAAAGCAATGAGTGGCTGATACAATGTATATTTTTGTTTTCTGATATGTACACTAGGTATTGTGTGAAAATGTCAAGTTAAATGGACTTTAAATGGCCGAGTAATGAGCAAAAATGCAAAATGACATTCATTAACTGATTGCACTCACTTTGGACACGGTTCTGACGATCCATTTGATAATTTGACATCTGAACACTTCAATCGTAAATATCTTTTTAACGAAAGGGAAATTTCAAAAATCGAAACTTGTCCCATGCTTTTGTTTGTTTGTTATTAAGAATACGACAAGGTATGAGGGAACCGCGAGAATTTCAATTGGATTTTGAGTATTTGGACACTGTTAGTAAATCCCTTTAATACGCATTAAATCCGATAAAGAATTGACATTTATTGTCGCATGATGGCGTATGATATACTGGAACACACAGAAATAGGCAGGTACAAGAATGATCACTGGGTGTGTATGCTACTTAAAGACACGTCCACAATCTGGAATACGTAGATATGGCACTGGGCGCTTATTCACCTGTGGATTCTTGACACGCGGGTAGATCTCCATCAAAATACCAGGATCCGTCTGAGCAGGTCAGGTCGAGGTCGTGGCTCAACTCGTAGCCAACGTCGCAGATGAAAGAGGTCACGTCCCCTTCGCTGTACTCCGACGCTGCCATGCCTCCATTCGCTACGGTCAACGGCGAGCAGGATGCTGTAACTTTTGCGGATATGGACCAAAGTAGTTGATAATTAATGCCCAAAACAATGTTTTTGGAAAATCGCTATGTTGTGTTGATGCATTATATATATGGCATAAATCAACAGGTCTCCGACTGTACATGTTATTGTACAACTTCAACAACTGTGACAACCCCCGAAACAATAGTTAACATGTTAAAGTCTATGGGGGTTTCCTCTCCTCCGGCATTTTACAAATTATTGTTTACACAGATTAACAAAACATCATATTTACATATTTCGTAAGTAATGCACGAAATTTTCATGAGGCTCTCAAGTTACCCTTGGATCCTGAATTATTCATTTACTATTCAATGTCTGTTCATGTCGTGAAATCATCAAACATTTAATTGTAACCACTTCCATGATTATTCTCATTTCGTACGAAAATCAACAACAAAAATATCGTGGGTTTTATTGTGACTGACTGGGCCTTACGACAAAATTGGCAGGATAAGAAACGGCGGAAATGTTGCCCAAAATATTTGGTTTACAAATGACAAATTAATTTGTATAATCTTAAGCAAAGGAGAAGGGGCAATGATGTCGCAAAATATTGTTTGTCCTTGTTTAATGTATAGCCAAAACCACAATCTCGGCACACTTGGCGTAATATTGTGTCTCCAGTGATCTTGCTCTCCAAGTGAAGAGATTTAAACTTTACACCACCAATATTGTCCATTCATTTGGAAATGAGGTTCCTTCTCGTAAAAGTTACCATACTTCTAAAGCGATTTAAAATAAAAGACGCAAATGACAGGGGGTAGAAAGCGGCCGAGTTACCTAAAACCCCATGTCGCCAAGACAAAATTATTCAGTTTTGTCCAGTTTGGTACATATATGAGAGTACATGGAAGCAGAAAGAATGAAGTTTCATGACAGTAGCACATTGTTCCATAAAATAAACATTGCATAGTATCAAGTAAAAACATGTTTGGACATCAATATACAACATAAATATGACTGGCAACATAAGAAACAAACAGCTTAAAAAGAGGTAACATACGTTACTACGATTGCAAAATATAGGTAACCACTGTAATCTGAATGGCTATTCTGGAATTAAAGGGATGGTTGAGTTCTGGTAAAGAGAGTACAATTTTGGTAAAACTGAATTTTAGTAACCAAAACCTGCACAATTACATTACAAACTAATAGTTATAAGTCTACCATGCTTGAAAGGAATTCAAAATCACAAACGACTGAGTAAAAAGCCTTTCATCATTCAAACAGAGAGGCGTTCAAATTCAAGATGGCGCTCTCTAAAAACACATTGGTTTAAACCATTTTAAATAAAAATATTGTACTTGTGAAGGTTCGTAAAAATAGTGATTAGATAGAGAGATAATCAACAACTATTACAAAACTTCTTTTGATTTTTTTTGAAAAGAGAAAGCATTTTTTAACAATTTGTAACGGTTGGTTCAAAATTAGCTAATATTTGTGGGGCCCCACATTTATTACAAATTGTTACGTTTATGGATATTTCAGCCGTTTCTGAACCGATTTTGATCAAATAAAGTTTATTCTGTCACTAAAATATTATGCTCTTTCAAATTTTACACTCAGTTTTTCATTATCTCACAAACAAATTATTATGTGTAGCGCCCTCTCTACCAAAACTTAACTATCCCCTTAAAAATAGCCTGTTATCATTCAAAAGGAACCGTTAAAACTGAAGATTGCGCTCTCTAAAAACGCAATGGTTTAAACCATTTAAAATAAATACTGTGCATGTGATGTTTTTGGAAATAGTAATTTGATAGAGATCAACAACTAATTAAAAAACCTATTTTGTATACTTCAACGGCTGGTTCGAAATGATCAAATATTTGAGGGGCCCCAAAAGTAATACAAATTGTTATGTTATTGTTATGTTAATTTTAGCCGTTTCTGAACCAATTTTGATCAAATAAAGTTTATTTTGTCATTAAAATCGTATGATCTTTCAAATTTGACACTCAGTTTTTCATTATCTCACACAATTTTTTTGGTGTAGCGCCCTCTATACCAAAACTCAACTATCCCTTTAACGCAAACAAAACAAACGATTATGGACAATTCTTTGGGGCAATGGTGATAGAAATTTCAACTTCAACTCACTGTAACAGTAGACCTCATCACTGTTATCACCACAGTCATTATCACCGTCACACTCGTATGAGGCAGAGATGCAGTTCCCATTGGCGCATACGAAGTCAGTGAAATCACAGGTTCCTGGGTTCGGCATTGTAGTCGTTGTTGAAAAAGTATTGTATGAATTATTTGTTGCTAAACTGGTTTAATTGTGTACACTATTTTGTCACTGTTTACGTTTAAAAAAAGCGTTAAGTGCATTGACAATTAATGGGGGTCGAAGAAGTTACACATTTACACACTTTTTCAACTTGTTTTGTCTTAGATTTGATGAAAAGGTGATTTCATGAATACCGTAGCGTCAAGCACCCCTTTGCCAAATTGCATTTAAATAGCGTCACCAGAGTTCGCAACGCGTGTAAAGGCCCGATACACACCAGTACACACCAATACGAACGAGGAAAGAATACAGTGCGATCACAATTCAATCGTGAGTTGACGGCGAATGTTTTGAACAGATCAACACTTTCGTGGCCATCCCGCGAATAGAAGAGAACCGTCCCGCATTACCGAGACCAGTGGCGTAGCGAGGGTCAACGGATTGGGGGGCACAACTGCGAGGGAGCATAGCGCCCGAGGGGGGGGGGGGGGGGGGGGAGGGTGTGGAAGGGGGGTGTCCCCCCTCCCACGGTAGGGAACTTTTGCAAATATTTACTTGAAATAATGCAATCTGGTGCGTACCTTGGAAGGAAATTTGATAATACTGAATTTAAACAATCAGGACTTAAATCATATCCCTCATGATAAAGTATACAAACACAATCGAACCTACGTGTATACACACACACCAGACTCGAATACGCTCACGTCGTATTATATCCGTGCTTGTCTACACTTATTTGGGAGACGGTGTTGGAGGGGTTTACCCCCTCCAACGTGGAGAAATTTTTGAAATTGGTGTTTAAAATATCACTGTAGAAGTATGATCATTATTGTCTTAATCATGGGTGTTAACATTGTATATAATAGTGAACCTACTCGTAACGTATTTTTAAAGGGATCTAGTAACTTTGTTGACATGTGCAAAAAGTGATGAAGGGTTGATGCAATGTATATTGTTGTTATCTCATATGTCCACAGGGTATTGTGTGAACATTTCAGGTCAAATGGACATTGCATGGCCAAGTAATGAGAGAAAATGCAAAGTGATATTCACAGACTCACTGCACTCACTTTGTACACGGTAAGAAAAACTCCGGATGTCCGGGGGAGTTTTTCTTTTCTGAATACTTCAATCGTTAATATCTTTGTAACGAAAGGGAAATTTTCAAAAACCGAAACCGGTCCCATGATTTTATTGTTAATACGAATACAACAAGGTATGATGGAACCGCTAGAATTTAAATTTTATTTTGAGGATTTGGACAATGTTACTATGTCCCTAACGCTAACGCATATTTTCTTCTTTTTTTTACCAGGAAAGCAGTGTTCTTTTTCAATGACACTTTCACACATCATTCGGGCATATCTTACAATAATTTCGGTACAGGATTGAAGTCTAAAATGTTATTTTGTGCAATATCTGACACTTTGCAGGTGCACCTTTAAGACAAAATTGGCAGGAATAGAAACGGGGGAAAATTTGCCCAAAATAATAGATTTACAAATGACAAATGAATTTGTATAATCATGTATATTTCAACTTCAACTTACTGTAACAATAGACCTCATCACTGTTATCACCACAGTCATTATCACCGTCACACTCGTATGAAGCAGGGATGCAGTTCCCATTGGCGCATTCGAAGTCAGTGAAATCACAGGTTCCTGGGGACGGCGTGGTAGTCGCTGTTGAAAAAGAATTGTATGAATTATTTGTTGCTAAACTTGTTTAATTGTGTACACTTTTTTGTCACTAGTTACGTTTCAGAAAAGCGTAAGTGCATTGAAAATTAATGGGGGTATATAGTCGAAGAAGTTACACATGTTTTTTTCAACTTGTTTTGTCTTAGATTTGAAACAACGGTGATTTCATGAATACCGTAGCGTCGAGCACCCCTTTCGAAATTGCTTTTAAATAGCCTCACCAGAGTACACACCAGTACGAACGAGGAAAGAATACAGTGCGATCACAATTCAATCGTGAGTTGACGGCGAATGTTTTGAACAGTTCAACACTTTCGTGGCCATCCCGCGAATAGAAGAGAACCGTCCCGCATTACCGAGACCAGTGGCGTAGCGAGGGTCAACGGATTGGGGGGCACAACTGCGAGGGAGCGTAGCGCCCGAGGGGGGGGGGGGGGTGTGGAAGGGGGGTGTCCCCCCTCCCACGGTAGGGAGCTTTCGCAAATATTTACTTGAAATAATGCAATCTGGTGCGTACCTTGGAATGAAATTTGATAATACTGAATTTAAACAATCAGGACTTAAATCATATCCCTCATGATAAAGTATACAAACACAATCGATCCTACGTGTATACACACACACAAGACTCGAATACGCTCACGTCGAATTATATCCGTGCTTGTCTACACTTATTTGGGGGACGGTGTGGGAGGGGTTTACCCCCTCCAACGTGGAGAAATTTTTGAAATTGGTGTTTAAAATATCACTGTAGAAGTATGATCATTATTGTCTTAATCATGGGTGTTAACATTGTATATAATAGTGAACCTACTCGTAACGTATTTTTAAAGGGATCTAGTAACTTTGTTGACATGTGCAAAAAGTGATGAAGGGTTGATGCAATGTATATTGTTGTTATCTCATATGTCCACAGGGTATTGTGTGAACATTTCAAGTCAAATGGACATTGCATGGCCAAGTAATGAGCTAAAATGCAAAGTGATATTCACTGACTCACTGCACTCACTTTGTACACGGTAAGAAAAACTCCGGATGTCCGGGGGAGTTTTTCTTTTCTGAATACTTCAATCGTTCATATCTTTGTAACGAAAGGGAAATTTGAAAAACCGAAACCGATTTTATTGTTAATACGAATACAACAAGGTATGATGGAACCGCTAGAATAAAAATTTTATTTTGAGGATGTGGACAATGTTACTAAGTCCCTTTGAACGGGGATAGCGAGGAAATTAGATTGAGCCTTGCATGAGATGGATCCACGTGATCCTGTATACTATAGATCCATCGATATAGTCTAGGGCATTGAGCTCCAATGAAACTAAGCAAGGGCGTCAACATCTTCTCAATCTTCTCAGTAGGGAGCTTTTGTATTTTTGGGCGTGAAATTGTGCGATTTGGTGCACACCTAAGACAGAAATGTCACGTAATATGAAGTATATAAGTATGGAACCAAACATACATAATGACAAAGGGATGGGGAAAATCTCCTCCACTTTCAAATGTGGGGGGATAGTTTAATTTGTGTGTCAGCGCATATGGACCAAATTTACCGCAAGATATATTATTTCTGATTATTTTATTTTCTGTGACGGTGTGCTATAGATGAGGGTTTAATAAACTTCGTTTGAGGTGTGCGTTTGAGAAATTACACTGCCCAACACAGTTCGAAAGGTGAGTTCCCGCAAATGAAAGGAAACTTGCAATATGAGAAACAGTATGCGCGCGAAGCGCGCGGCAAAAAACGAGATTTACAGTCCTTTTCAACTAAAAAAAACAGCTATTTTGAGATTAATTATTGATAAATATGTCTTTCCCCTCTTTGGTATTATATCACTCGATTTTGTTTCTTCCTCATTTTCGGAATTATTGGGGGGGGGGGGGGGCGAAATGATATGCTCGCCCCCAAAATGTTTTCATTGGAGGCGACCGCACCCCTGCCCCCAGGATCGACGCCATGGGAGGGGGTATCCCCCTCCCACTGTAGAGAGCTTTTGCAAATGTTGGGCTTTAAATTGTGTGATTTGGCGCATACCCGAGACCAAAATATATGATTTGTAGTTCAAGCTATGAAATCAAACATACATAATGTATGAATATTAAAAAGTGGGAGGAACAATCACCTCCACTTTCAAATGTATGGGGGGGGGGGGGGGAGCATGTCCCCCCTCCCCGTCCCCTGCCTGCTGTCGCCCACTTTTCAAGTACCGCGTGCCAAGACCCATGACACGGGTCCATTGAGTTAGTTTCAGTAGGCCTATGCTCAACTGATGTAGATGTCGACTCTGGAGAAGATGACTGGAGCTCCTTCAATTATGGTCATCAACAATATGCCTAGATATGCATCATGAATTAATGGAACGGATGCATTTGGAGTGAAGAAATTAGTAGTTTGTCTTTACCTAGACATTAAGGACTACCCTTTATAGCCTGCATGAAGGCGTCAAATTGTCAAAATTATCAATAAAAGCGGGAGGCAAATTCAAGATCCTAAAAAGGCCCTTGGTATGATGAATGATTTATCATGCGCTAGGAAGTTTGTTAGGCCTATACGCACTGTATGTCTTCTGAGATGCGGTGAGCGTCGATCCTCGCGCACGGGACTAAAAATTTGCATAAGGCGCTATATTGGAAGGATTCTTCAAACTGATATAGGCGCGCTTTTGCTATTGTACTGTTATGTTCTTCTTTATTATCGTTGATAACATCATTATTATCACACATTTAATAAAACATGATAATAATTAATAATATAGACAGGTTTGGCTTAATGTCGGGTCGTCTTTTTAATTGTATTTTTTGCCAAACGCAAACGATGGGGGGGGGGGGGGGGGCACGTGCCCCCCCCCCCCCCGTGCCCCTCCCCCCGTAGCTACGCCACTGACCGAGACTCCAACAAGAACCCAGTACAAATTATGAAGAATGCTCAAGATTTCTACATTCGTACCCATTCGTACTGCATTTGTGTCCGGTGTGACCGGGCCTTAAAGAACTCGCTCTATGGTCGGTACTTTAAAGTACCACTTCGAGTTTTCTGTCCGGTCAGTTCGTACTGCATTCATTGGGTACAGTCGTTTCCGGTGTGACTGCTCATACGCCCATGTACAGTCTAATGCATCTTATTGATGAAATGTCACTATTTATGCTATTATGCCCTTTACCGGACATAGCAACGCCAAATATACGATTTAAGTATTTATTTTTTTCACTAAAAACGGGTGTATGAACAAACACTGTATTCGGTGCGTCAGGCAAGGAGCACACATGATTCAGAATAAGTTAGCGAACGGCCTTTTGTATAAATACAATGATCATCTGTAGATACATTTGCTACCTTTATATAACCTCTGAACGGATGTAATGTCGTCAACTCCTCGGCTGTAAATACATTTTGATCACATTTTATTCTCTAGTGCATGAGGTAACGTTTGCTTCATATTCATCCTGCACACACTAAAAATTCCCACTAAAACTCACGCCGATATTTGTGCGGGTTTAGAATTCGCGCTCGCCACATAGCTAGCGAACACATTCTCAAAAAATATTGCACCGCAAATCACGGATATAAAGCCCGATTTCATGTAATGTGCCAAGTTTGATAAGTTGTAACGCTTCTGTCTAGCAAAAAAACCCAACATTCATGGACAATCTTTGTGGGCCATAGTTATATATAATTAAACTTCAACTTACTGTAACAAAAGACCTCATCACTGTTATCACCACAGTCATCAGCACCGTCACACACCCACGATGCAGAGATGCAGTTCCCATTGTCGCATTCAACGTCAGTGAAATCACAGGTTGCTGGATATTGTGTGGTTGCCGATATTGAAAAAGAAATGTATTAATCATGTTAATAACAATGTTGTTAAAGGGATCTAGTATTGTTGACATGTGCAAAAGGTGATGAAGGGTTGATGTAATGTATATTGTTGTTATCTCACTGCACTCACTTTATACACAAAAGAAAAACTCCCTCGGAGTTTTTCTTATCTGAATACTTCGATCGTACATATCTTTGTAACGAAAGGGAAATTTGAAAAACCGAAACCGGTCCCATGATTTAATTGTTAATACGAATACAACAAGGTATGATGGAACTGCTAGAATACAACATTTCTTTTGAGGAGTTGGACAATGTTACTAAGTCCCTTTAATATACAGCCTTGTACAAAATATATTGGACAAAGTACTTTTGTCTTAACTTTTTAGATTGAGTACATCATTTTGTCACTGTGTACATGTTAAAGAAACGTGAGTTCATAGAACATGAATGGGGGTATAGTCAAATAAGTTACACATGTCTTATCTTGTATAATCTTGTCTTAGAATTGAAGAAAACGAGATTTCACTAATACCGTATAGAAGACCGCGTCACCATCACCAGAGTTTACAATGCGTACGTGTAAAGCCCCGGTCACAACCCACCGTGCGTGTTTTTAGACCGTACGTTTTTTTGGGAGGCCACGGCCGCCGCGTTTTTTCTGAAAACGTGGGGAGGGAGTGGCAAGAGCAGGGAGGGAGTACGTCAACGCACGTCACTCGCACGGTTGCCCAAGGTGTAAGTACGTGGCCCGCACACCACGCCTGGCCGTGAGCGATTGCGTGCATCGTACGTTGCGCACGTGGTAAGTGAGTTGTACGTGCTTACAACGTACGATCTCCGTGCGATTGCCACGTTATCGTACGGAGGCCGTACTTACACGTGCTGCTCACGTACGGTGTCCTTAGTCACTCGCATGTTGTAAGTGCGTGCAAGTGCGATGAACGTGAGTTTTCCGCCCGATGTCGGGGTATAAATTATATAGGACGACCTTCCGAGGTTCTCCAGAAGTCCCAGCTGCTGCTGCCTCAAGATGCCGCCCATTCCACCGCAGAGACTCCGGGTTCTGATGCTGCAAGAGCAGCTTCAAGTGGCAGCGCATGAGCACGACGTGGTATTACTTGCCTTGATACGGGAGAGGGAGAGGCAACAGGGACGCCGACGCAGGAGATGGTGGGTTCGCCCATGGATCGAGAGGAGGAGGCTTTTTGGGCTGTACAAAACGTTGTTCCAAGATCTAGAGCGTGAATCGAGGGGGGACTATGTCGGATACATCCGAATGGACCCCAAGCTCTTCGCCGAGCTCCTGCTCCGAGTGACCCCTCGAATCACCAAGGGCCCAAGGTGTGTGTCTTCATTTCTGCCATAACAAATGCTTGTATTTGCTTTAAAATGTTGTCTTATAATTTCACGAATACATTCTATTAATCCATTAATATTAATGTCTCTATCTTGGTTATTTCTGAGATATGGCACATTATTGCATTGGTCGTTAATAGTAGTATACCGTGCCAATTTGAGCCCCCTTAAGAAAAGGGAATGGTTAAGGTATTGGTTATGGTAAAATCATAACAACAGCCATGACCTTGCTATATATATACATGTACAGGGTTTCTCAGAAAGAGTGCTACAAAACTGAGGCAAATCATTCTTAAATGAGCGACGGGAAGCTTCCAATAGAAATGGCTGGGCTAGCCTGTAGAAAACGAAGACAAAGACTGAATACTACTTAAGGCATTTAAGGAGTTTATCCTTCTGTTGCTGGTTCTGGTAGTTTGGGTGCGACTTATCGTAGAAGACCGGGTTGACCGAGAAAAACTCAACACGGCGCTCCTCCCTTTTCGCCGAGAACGAGCAGTTGGCCTTCTCCTTTGTCACACCCCCTTCTTCATGTGACCCCCTCTCCGATCCACCAGCAGCACCCTCCTCATGATCAGACTCTCCAGCGTCACCATCTGACTCTTCTTCGCTCCTCCTCTCCTCTTCCTCTCTGACCCTCTCATCTTCCGCGGCCCGTTTCTGTTGGGCCTATCTGGCCTTATCCGCTGCCTGTTGAGCTGCATATGCTGCTGACCCCTTATTCTGTGTCTTCTTAGGCATCTTGGAGACGAAATGTTGCCACTCGTCCGTCGGCTCGGCTTTTATATATACTGCAGAAATCAGTGCGCACAACGTGCGTTGTAAGCATGGTAAGTGCGGAGCACGTGCTTACTCGGTACGGTCCACGTGAGTTCTGCTTGCTCATTGGACAGTTGAACTGGGGAAGTGCCGAGTAAGCACGGACCACGCACTTATCACGTGCGCAGCACGCACGTGCTAAGTGCGCCGTCCGTAGAGCAAGTGACCGTGGGAAAAATTTAAAAGACTCACGGAGTCAGTGCGTTGTGCGCTCATTGGCTGTAGAGGGCACGCGCGTCACCCGTACTGGGGGTGAATCCGTAGCCCGACCGCAGCCCGAAAGCAGTTCCTCGTGCACTAAAAGTGCAACGGAGTATACTCCTGGGTATCCGTACGTGGTGAGTACCGCCTCAGTACGGATTTAGGAGCACGCAGACACTCCGTAGCACTTTTAGTGCACGAGGAACTTTCGCTGCGTTCGGGCTGCGGTCGGGCTACCGATTCACCCCCAGTACGGGTGACGCGCGTGCCCCCCTCTACAGCCAATGAGGGCACGAGGGGGCTGCAGCGCCCGATACGTTTGAAAAACTACCATATTCGGCTAAAAAGCACCTCACATTTTCGCAAAACGCGTTACACTTGGGTAAAACCATGTCATAATAAGGGTCGAGGAAAGTAAACAAGAGGACACCGATGACTTCATCAACTCCCTCGTAAACGATGTCCTGCAGGTCCCTCTCACCAAGGCGGACATCGAGAGGAGACACATGATATCTACCAGACATCGCAATACGGAGACTTCCATGAAAAGCAGAGCATCACCACCACTGCCCATAATAGTCAAGTTTCAGTCGTACCGCACACGTCAGCTATAATGAGGGATCGTCGGAAGCTAGCTGGATAACGCAAATCAATACAAGAGGACCTCACGACTGCAAACGCCAAACTGCTCAGTGTCCGCTCAGTGACACAAACAAATGTAGCGAACGGCCTTTTGTATAAATACAATGATCATCTGTAGATGCATTTGCTACCTTTATATAACCTCTGAACGGATGTAATGTCGTCAACTCCTCGGATGTAAATAAATTTTGATCACATTGTTTTCTCTAGTGCATGAGGTACCGTTTGCTTCATATTCATTCTTCACACACTCAAAATTCCCACTAAAATTCACGCAGATATATTTTGTGCGGGGTTTAGAATTCGCGCTCGCCAAATCTAGAGCACCATTCCCCAAAAAATATTGCACGGCAAATCACGGATATAAAGCCCGATTTCATGTAATGTGCCAAGTTTGATAAGTTTTAACGCTTCCTCAAATTTATGGACAATCTTTGGGGGCCATAGTGATATATATTTACACTTCAACTTACTGTCACAAAATGCCTCATCAGTGTTATCCCCACAGTCATCAGCACCGTCACACACCCACAATACAGAGATGCAATTCCCATTGTAGCATTCAACGTCAGTGAAAGCACAGGTTGCTGGATATGGCGTGGTTGCCGATGTTGAAAAAGAAATGTATTAATTATTTTCATAACAATTTTTTTATACAGCCTTGGACAACAAATATCGGACCAATCACGTTTTCATAAACTGTTTAGATTGTGTACACTATTTTGTCACTGTTTACATGTTAAAGAAACGTAAGTTCATAACAAATTAATGGGGGGGGGGGGGTATAGTCGATCAAGTTACACATGTCTTTTTTAGATTTTGTTTGTCTTAGATTTGAAGAAAAATTGATTTCATGAATACCGTAGAACACCGTCGTCAAGCACCCCTTTCGATGCTGCTTCTAAATAACGTCACCAGAGTTCACAACGCCTGTAAGGAGGACATTAAATCGAGAACCAAGACGTGCATTTGTAACAGTGTCAATTGTTACACGAACCAAACAAAAATTTATTTGAAATAGATGATCACTGTGTAGATAATGTAGTGTCTATAAACAGATTAAGGATTATGAAAGCGTGGCTGAGTTTAAAGTGATCCAGGTATAGTCTCTAACTCCACGAAAAATACTTGGAGCTTCCTCGTTTCTCTTCTGTCGTGTTGTTTAGCTCATGGTAAGAGAAGAATAAAATAGGGTTCGATTTTTTCAAATGTACCTTTTGTATGAAGATAATTATCATTGAATATCATTATTTCAAAAGCGTTGCTCACGCTTTTGATAACAAGTACAATTGCCGTAGCTGAACCAGGGGGTCATACTGCGCGCTAATATTGGGAAACTTTATGGACTGGCTAACATGGAATTCTGGGATACGTTTAGTCTAGGATCGAGACCCTCGATCGCATGCTGAACTAGCTCATAACACCTATAATATATAGCGCGACCAACGAGAGAGGTCTGCGCAACATCAGTGATCGCTGCTCACGAGGCCTCGGCTGTCAGCCATCGATGCTGTTGTGCAGATCTCTCTCGTTGGCGGCTATCTAATATGGGTGGTGGGATTATTTTTAACATGCGATCGAGGGTCTAGATCATAGACTACGAAAACCCCAGCATTCCATGTTAGCCAGTCTATGAAGTTTACCGAAACGGCAATGTTTGCTGCGTGTTAAGGCTATGGGAAAATTAGCGGGCAGTGCGTAGATTTTCTTCTCGTTATTTATAGCTTAACACGTCCGGCCAGCGCGCGTGGGAAACCATCCCGACCAGAATGAACTTTAAGCTGAGCGCGCGCAAATTCCATGAATTCTGTTCCGTCTGTAAACGTACACGGGTGCGGATATCGTCAAACGGATGATTATAACTGCGACAAATCTACGGCATGCCATCAATATTCGGTGATAAAATACGAACTCAATATTCGTTGTTTTCACTAGGTAAACAGTGTTCGTTTTCTTTCAAATTTTCACAAATATTTCAATTGTATTTTACAATGATAGCCTATTTATATAGGATTGAAGTCTCAAATGTCATTTTTTGCAATATCTGACACTTTACAGGGAGCACTTTAATAGTGGCAATACTAAGGGACGCTCCCCTTTTGTCCATAGGCATAGGAGGCGGGAAGGGAGCTGAGGTGGCTGCAGCCTCAATGAGTTTTAAAAACAACCATATTCGGCCAAAAAATCACCTCACAGTTTGGCAAAACGCATTACATTTGGGCAAAGCCGTGTCATGATCGGGCAAAACCATGTTCCATTCGGTCATATTCGGGTCAAAGAGGCGAATACCATTTTGTTTTTCTTGTCAAGTGAACATGGGAAGTGTAATGATTCGAGTAAAATACGTCGGACACTCCCTCCCCCCTCCTCCCTCCTCCCTGAGAAAAATGAGCTCCTACGCTCATTGTCAAATGCATCTTATTTATGCTAGTATGCCCTTTACCGGACATATAACCCGACTGCCCAGAGGGGTTTGGTGCATCGAAAAGCGTACTTATTTCTGAACATATGAACATTTAGAGGGTAATGAAACAAATACAAATATGTGAGTCTGGCGGAGACTTCCCTGTGCCAAAATGCTCCTCTGTGCTTCCAAAATATGGCCCCTGGGAAATACCAGATGCTTCTACTTTGTGTGAAGGTACCAAATATGGCCCTGGGAAATACCAGATGCTTCTACTTTGTGTGAATGTACCGAATATGGCCCCTCGCAGGGGCGTCGATCCGTGTTTGCGATTGTGGGGGCGAAATTTGAACAAATTTCCAGAGTGACTACTGAGAGAGCTGAAAGCCCACTCGGAAGTGTTATTATGCGCTCATTGAAAGTGTCTTGATGGATCGAAGACCTGACTTTGGGGGGCACCCACATTTTGGGATAATAATAGGGGTCCAGGGGGCGGAGCCCCCGGAAGCTTTTAGATTTCAGACATTTGCAACTCATAGCATGGGTGTTAAAATTGTATAAAATTAAACCTATACTCGTAAAGTATTTTTAAAGGCCGTAGCGAGGAAAAGATTGAGCCTTGCATGAGATGGATCCACGTGATCATGTGGAGGGGAGACATTGCGAGGAAGCGAAGCGATCGAGCTGGGGAGGGTGTGTTCCCCTCCCACAGTAGGGAGCTTTTGTGTTTTCGGGCGTGAAATTGTGAGATTTGGTGCACACCTGAGACAAAAAGTTCACGTAATATGAGGAATAATGTATGGAACCAAACATATATAATGACAAAGGGAGGGGGAAATCTCCTCCACTTTCAAATGTGGGGGGACATGATATTCCAATTTGATTTGCGTTCAGCGCATATGGACCTAATTGACTGAAAGATATATTTCAGATTATTTCATTTTCTGTGACGGTGTGCTATAGGCCACCGCACACTACACGATCCGAGTCTGATCCGACGAACAACTAAGACCCCGTTTACAGTGCAGGGCCGGGCCGAGCCGCGGCTCGGCCCTGCCTAAATTGCGGTACTCGGCCCCCCAATTGTGTGCGTTTACAGTGGGGGTCTCGGCCCGGTCGCCCTTTCAATATCTTGTTGTAGTGGCGCTCTGCATGTAAACAAACCATTATTTTGGGGGCGCGCCGGGGTCACAGAACAAAGGCGCGTTATTTGCAATGAATTGTTTTCCCAATTTGGTACCGTACCGCACCTGCTGCGTGCGCTTACAGTGAGAAAAAGCGGGGCCGAACCGCGGCTCGGCCGCGGCCGAGACTACCTCCAGAGCGGGGCCAAATGCGCGGCCACTTTTGGCCCCGCATTTGGCCTTTTGGGCGTTTACAGTGAAAAAAAGGCCGGGCCGAGCCGCAGCTCGGCCCGGCCTTTTTTTCCCACTGTAAACGGGGTCTGAGTGTCTGAACTAAAGCCATGCGCGCTTATTACATGCATGTAGCATTGTTCAGATACTGAATCGTTCGTCGGAGCGGGTTGGATCATGTAGTGTGCGGTGGGCTATATATAGATAAGGGCTTAATAAACTTCCTTTGAGGTGTGCGTTTGAGAAATTACACTGCCCAACACATTTCGAAAGGTGAGTTCCCGCAACCAAAATGAAACTTGCAATTTGAGAAACTGTATGCGCGCGAAGCGCGCGGCAAAAAAAAAGATCTAGTCCTTTTCAAACTAAAAAACGGCTATTTTGAAGATTAATTATTGCTAAATGTGTCTTTTCCCTCTTTGGCATTATATCACTCGATTTTTTTCTTCCTCATTTTCGGAATTATTGGGGGGGGGGGGGGGGGGCGAAAATATATGTTTGCCCCCCCCCCCCCCCCCCCCAATATTTTCATAATTGTTTTCGATTGCTCCAAAACGCAGTAAGATGACGTGCCGCTGCTTGGTGACTTTTTTTTTTTGGGGTCTTACGCATAGTTTAAAACAAAAATTGTGAAAATCGGATCTATCGTTACAAAGTCACGTGACCTTTTGTCTGTGCATGTCAGCCCGAAAATCGCTCAATTTCGTGATTTGTGTACAACACATACGGAAATATCAATTTTCGTAAAAAGAGGTATATCATTGGTTATTTGGTCTTGTTTACATTTTATATATTTGTTTTGGGGTTCAAAATAGTTGAATTATAGTTGAATTAAACAACAAAAACAATAGAATACATAAGCAAAAAAACACAAAGAAATACATAAGAAATTATAAAAACAATAGAAAACATAATAAATTATAAAAACAATAGAAAACATAAGGAAGAACCTAGCTCTTCCATTTTTTTTTTGTCGTATTATCATTCCAAATGCTCTAAAGAATATATGTAGTGAAAAAAACCAATGTTTAATTTTGAAGAATATATGATTTATGGGCAAAAATATGAATTGTATCTTAAGGGGGGCCATAATGCCCCCCCCCCCCCCCCCGGCCGTAGAAAGACCTCAAATAGCCCGGCCTTCTTATGGTTAACCAATAAGCCAATCGATCAATCAATTAATGAAACAGTAACTTAATCAATCAATCAATCAATCATTCAGTCAACTATTCAATGGTTTAATCAGTTAATGTATCAATCAATCAATTAATCAATCATTCAATCAATCTGTCAATCAATGTATGAATCACTCGATCCATCATTGAAATAATAGTATTCAATCATTCACTCAATCAATCAATCAATTAATCCAATCAATCAATCAATGATTAAATCAACGCATTATTATTACAAGCAATAAATCAGCCAAACAGTAAACAATAATAATGTATCATATTTGTATAGCGCCTCTTGCAAGCCTGCCTCTAATCGCTTTGAGGAGGTTTACATTATAGTCTTTGTTTGAAATATGACTGATTTTGTGTTAAGAGAAATGATTTAAAGGGGACCACCAGGCAAAGAACAACACATTATTATATGTTTTGGTACCGTTTTGTGATATCAAATAGATACCCAACATTTTGCAAAGGTTTGTGTAATTCATAAACAAAGCAATTAATTTCCACCACTTACGGAACCACTGCTATTTCCTGGTTCCATACAGGCCAACCATTTGCGAGTGCGCAAATGCTATTCACGCGCACTTTTGTAAACAATAGATTCCCGGGCGATTCGTTCGCTCTGCACACGTTGCAATTCACCGCACACATAGCAGTCTGCGTAATTCAGACCGCATGAACGCATGCTTTAGAATGGTGATGCGTTTCCAATTATTTTTGTTTTTTCTGGAAACATATTTTTGTGAACTTGTTGATGGAATGGAATACTAAAGATGTTACCTTTCTTTAATAAGAATATTATTTTTGGGTGGTGGTACCCTTTAAGGTTTAAAAGAGTCAACAAAGGAAGATGTTTAAATCCAGTTTTAGATAGCGTTCCAGAGATTTAAATAATGATCCAGATTATTACGAGAATATAATTGGGTTATACCATCAACACAGAGAACACATAAGAATTTAATATTGCAATTACATGCTATAACAATTCACATAATTATAATAACCATCGTACTAAGTCTATTTAAGATTATTGGGGAACATCGCAGCTATAATACATGATAGCGAGTATTACAGTTCAGTTTAATTCAGATCATTTAACCAAACACAGAAACATCTGTCAGACACTGACCTTGAGCGGCAGCAAACATCATCTTCTGGGATCCGAACGAAGATATGATGAAAATGAAAATAGCAACATATTTGTCAAAGTCCATCTTGAAGTCTCTTCGTAGAACTTTCGCGAACACAAATCTTTAATACAACTTTATTTTTGAAATACCAGCAAATACTTTACAAAGTAAGTATACCAAAGAAACCACAAAGTAATCGGCTATACGCTCAAAGTAGATGGATGGATTGGAAGCAAAGTAAAGTTGACTGTTACGAAATATTGCGATGTTGCGATGTTCGTTTCAGTGGCGTATAGTGCCTGGCCAGAGAGATTGGGGGGGGGGGGGGGGGGGGGGGGGGGGGGGGGGAGGGGGAGGTTGAGATTATTCTAGGGGCACACACTATGTTTTTATTTCGTTTTTCCCCCAATGTGTATATGTTTATATCCTTTTGGACAAAATGTTCTAGGAAGGGGAATGTGCCCCCACCCCACCCCCCCCCCCCCCCCACCCCCAACCACCCCTCTTAGTCTTAGCTACACTATTGATTCGAACCCATAGTAACATGCGGAGATGTTTGATTCCTTATATAGTTACATGCAGAATCGAAAGCGCAACTAGGGAGAATCACACCTATGGCGTGCATTCAGTGTAGATGTTTTGCCGGGAATGCACACCCACACCTACTAATTCAACCAAAAACCTTGGAGATTTCACATGTCCATTACGTGCCAACTTTGGCACGGGAAGGACTTTAACTTGTTAACTTAAAACTGTATAAATGCTCTGCGAGCGCGATCTAACATATAAGTGGTAACACAATAATGAGTTTTAAGTGCGCTACGAGAGACATTGTCCAAACAAAGCCATGTTTATAAATGATTTGCATGTTTTGCGTTAGACTAAAATCCACGTAAAAAATAATAGACTCAACCAAAACAGGGGAAAAATATAGTTGTGTGCAAATAATTATGTCGTATTTATTGAGCTTTTTTCTGAACTGACCGTGATAGCAAAATACTAACTTATTCAAAAGTGATTTATTTGTCTTTTTTATTGGCAATATTTGTAATGTATTGTTTTTTGCATCGCGTCTGTTATATGAGTAGTTCAGGTAGGTAATGGACAGAAATGCACGCCATACATTTTTGAAACAATAGTTTTGATTCAAATGTTGAATAACATTGATAGATCCGCCTAATATGACGTCGTTAGCAATGATCAAAACTAATTACCTGTTTCCGTAAACAAACAAGTTCACACGCAATGATACAAAGGCTTCTCTGTGCAGGTGTTTGTTTTAGTTACCAGGGACAAGGAATGATTAAATTTGTGCTTTGTTGTCGGTTCCTTCTTTCATGTCATGTAAGTATTGTCATGTACATTAATTATGTGTTATTGAAAATGTTAAAACATATTATGAATTGAATCGATTGGATTGAATTGAGTTCCGGGTCTTTATGATATAATTAATTAATATTTCACTTATCTATATTGAATCCATCTCATTATGGGGGCCGAGAGCCGGGATAACCAGCTATTATTATTATAACAATCGTTCTGTTTACAGGTGTAACTGAAACAATAAGATGACACTTGTGAGGTCCGTGTTAGCGCCAGTGTACATACATGATTTCAGGTTTCAGTTTCGTGTTTATGATGTCAATGCACGATTGGTACGACTTCTAATTATGAAGCTCGCCTGTTTAAACCTTCATCAATGCAGTAATTATTGCATTAATATACTAACTATTTTGTACCAAGGAGTATACATTGCTTAACCCATCAAGGACGAGAACTATTTCTTTTAATGACATAAAAATAGGTGGACAATATTTAGTTATTGTATTTTAAGACAAATATGAAATTACTTTGCCGCAAATTTGCCAATTTGAACGCCAAAATCTGTTTTGAAAATATGACAATGTGTTGCCAATTCAGGGATTTTCCTAGATTATAGCGATCTACGCAATAATACAAATCATTAAAGAATAATAAAAGCAGGTATAGAGTAACAAAATATGGCTAACAAAATAGAGAAATTATTGCTCTTTCTCCTTGAACACTTCATATAACTGTTTTTATATTCTAGCTAAAGTGTAGGACAACCAAAGAACAGTATTGTGAACATTATGGAAATCTACTCTTTTGGACAAACAAATTGATCAACATGGTTGAAATAGTATAAAATATGGTTATTGTTATAAAATATGAACCATATAACACCGTAAAATGCGGACAAATAAGGAAAAGTCCATGCGCCGCCGATTAGATTGAGCAGCGTATTGAGCAGCGCATAGCTTGTTTGGCCCGCGGGACTCTCCAGGCTGCGAGTCTTGTAGATAGCCGATCGGATAATAGCTGTTCTGCCACGCGCGGCGGGGTTTGCGCGTTCTTTGCATGTAATGTGCAGACGAACATTTCAAAATATAACCGTCGGCGATATCGATTTGTATTTACAGATCGTTTTCTAAATTGCAAGATATATCAATTAATAGGCTGTGTATTGGCCAAATTTGTATAATCCCATATTAATTTTGTTTAAACATAATTACTCTTTCACATGGTTGGTGATAAGAGCGCAAATTTTATTGTTTGTGTGTGGGATTACGTTTTCCAAAACTTTCTTTTGTCTTTAAGGAATCTTGTGTACAAGTCTAATGAAGCAGTAATTTAATACTTAGTGGCCTTCTACGATGCACATTATAAACTGACATGCCAGAGTGTGTGATCGGGGGGAGGGGGTGGAAAGTGAGAAGGGGATGTTTCTTATGGACATTTTAAATTAATTGTATTTAGTATATAATTATGCATAACTATATTTATATTTTGTATAATCAAATTAATATCTATTTTGCTGTATTACAGGCTTAAACGCCTTGAAATATAATTGCTGTAATGTGTGTTTGTGATTTAAATGGTTTAATTAAATCAAATCAAACCCGGTCGTTCTCATTAAAGTTGAGATGGTGCACTGTACTATAATTATGCGAGTTTTTTTATGTATATTGGTGTGACTGAAACAATGCAATAACACTTGTGGGGTCCTTGTAATAATGACACGGCGCTTGGAAACCCTGTATTAATTAAGCGCTATATATACATGTAATCTATTGTTAGTAGTGTTATTAGCCCCGTAGGAGGAGACTTAGTCACTAAAATCCTGTTTCAGTTTTGTTTTGATATTGCCGAGGCAGGATTGGTACGACTTCTAAGCATGCTGTTCCGAGTTCGAGACTAATTATGGCTTGCGTGTTTACCCTTCATCAAAAACAAATCATGAATGTAATAATGCGTTGCTAGTTGCTGCTCGCTACATTATACCAAGGACACTAATTAGAAGTTGTATCAATCGAGACCCGGCTTCTTAAAAGCGGAACTGAAATGTTACCTTTAATGTTTATGCTGTGCATCTCCTCCCGTGGCGCTCACTGTAAGCTTGCGTCATCGCATTGTTTCAGTTACACCAATAAACACGATGAACACAGTTCAAACTCACAGATAAATGGCGCCATGCAAGTGCTGTGGATCATCATCATCAACTTCTGTCCATGAGAACGACCAGGGCCCATATTCATAAAAGCCCGATAGCTTAATTTCATTCTAACTAATGGAAGATGTTGCTTTGTGTTATACAGAGGATATGTTAGCTCATATAACCAGGGTGAACTTAGTGGGTACCTAAGGCTAAACCAGCTAATCCTAGTTAGGACTAGCAAAATTGTTTGTTGCATACTAAACTGTAACATTTGAAATTTACTTAGCATGGAACTTCTGAATTATGAGCACGGGTTCATACCTTATTCACAAGATTACATACGAATGTACACGCCATCATTCTAAGTACGTAATCCCGACTTCGAAACCGATCATCAAGACAGTAAGGTATGCGTTGCTCATCGCTACATGATTATACCAATTATATGAGTATAAGTTGGTACGAAATATTGTGAATAAGTCTAACATGTCTAATGAACCTGGTGTATCGCATGGTAATTATATAAAGATATATCTTTGTTCTCATAGAAGTAGAGATGGTGCACAATATCATTGTCTGAGTTTGAACCGTGTTGATTATTATGTATTGGTGAGATCTGAATAGTGCAATGACACTGTGGGGTCCTCGAAGTCGCCATGGTAGAGGAAATGCCAGAAAAGACACTGTAAGTAATGCGTTGCTACTCGCTGCATTATAACAATAATATATATATACGTTGGTTTGGAATCTTGTTCATTAGTTCGATGTATCGGGTCGATCGCATTATTATCAATTATTATTATGAGTTGAGATGTGGAACAATATCATTATGCGAGTTTGAACTGTGTTCGTTATAATGTACTGGTGTGACTGAAACAATGCGAAGTCACTTGTGCGGTCCTTGAACAAAATAACACAGCGCTTAGCAACCCTGTAATTAAGCGCTATACATTATAAATGTATTATAGTTGTATAGTATTACTCTTATTGTTTGCATTAGGGAAGGGTCATTCAGAATAGACACTGATTAGTCATGTTTCAGTTTCGTTTTGAAGATGCCGAGTTACGATTGGTACGACTTCTGCGTATGAGCTCCCGAGTTCGCCTTCCACTCGATGGATGCCTTAGTTCATTCTACTCTAACAGTGCAGTTGGTGAGTATTAATACTGCCCTCTATGTTACACCAAGGAGTATAATGTAATGGGTACTAGCTAAAGGGGAGAGAGCTATACAGAGGAGAGAGAGGGTGATTGAAATGGGGGCGAGTTAGATAGAGTTTGCTGCGAACATAAACATTTATATACAGGAATTATGTAGGACGTAGAATCTCACATTTATACCCTGTACGGATTGTGCTTTCATGAAGCTAGAATTAAGACATCGGTTCTTATAACATTTTATAATGTATTAGTTGAGTGGCCGGACTGATTTGTTGGAAGAGTCAAATGTTATGTGTACAGCCTATTGATCAAGTTACCCCCCCCCCCCCCCCCCCGCCCCCCGCTCTTAATCTGGTTTTGATCTAATTGTATATCAAACTGTTGCGATATAGCAAAATAAAGCGATGTGATGATTTGACTCGATGTTCAATGAAAGAGAACAACTCATAATTTGTTTTCTCAAGTAAACGGATCATACCTTTCCATACTGACTAATCATTATTTGTTTCGCAAAATTGCGTTGAGGAAAACGATTTAAGCGTAACTTGTTGACGCACCGGTTGATCATAAACACGTCATGTACACGATTGTACCGCACGCATAAAACCTAATTTAAACAATTATGTTGAAATGAGAAGGTATTGCACTGCAATTCATAACACTTAGTCCATGTAGCCTCAAGTCATAACAAGCCATTGATATTTGTACATGTTGTGTGCTGAGTGGGACAGATAGGGGTAAACACGGCGACACAAATTTCGGTCACCACCCAACGTCTTTTGTGTTTGTTCGGCGGACTAGTGAACCGCACGGTACGCCGAAGCTGCAGTGACGTATTGGCTTCGAACAATCCGGTACAACACAATAGCCCTGAAATATAGAGCACGTATTACATGTATAATACATCTTGTATGGTATACACCACTGTTCAATTTGATCACAAGGGAGTTCAGATATAGTGCTTTTACATGTACATGTTCGTTTGCGAACGGAGAGTGCGATCACTTCTTGTTTGACATTATAACGGCGACACATTATTATACCACTAAGAAAATAGCTTTCACTTAAAGATGGCGTCTGATATTAGATGGTGGAGGATGGCGTCAAGCCTCGCCCTGACACTTTCGATTTTCGCCTCGGCACTTTCTCTCCCTCTTCAGAATGCTTACAACGAATATGCAGGTATGTACGAGTTGTTATATAATTAGTTTAAATAATACTTCGGTCGACTGAAATATAGTCATGATAATGCATTAGTGTTGATAACACGTTGCGGAGAAGGACTCGATGACTTCGATACGACAATCATAGTGTTTGGTTTACATTCAAAAGCAAGAGTGTGTTAATAATACATGTTAAAATAATGTTATACAATTGTGTTGACAAAACAGTTTACCTATAGCTGAAGATATCACTATGCCATGTTTACCGATAATATTGTCCTATGAATATATATATTGTAAATTGAATATATTGAACTGATTTGTATTGACAATACATTCATTTAATTTAATTTCCATTTCATTTCATATCATAAGAGATATGCACATCGTGTTACAGCAGAGAAATAAACATATTATATCATTTGTCGCATGCTTATATCGATAATTACATATCACGTTGCACGTAACATTTCTCAAATCGTTATGACTAACCAGTGGATAGTTAAACATCTGTACACTTCGATCGTAAATATCTTTTTAACGAAAGAGAAATTCGAAAAACCTATCGAATGATTACAATGTTAAATACGAATACAACGTGGTATGAGAGAATTACCATGTAAGTTCAGAGGATCTGGAAAATGTTACTACATGTAGATCGCTTTAATTTGACTTTTATATGTATACGTTGACGACTATTTCAACTTTTGTTTTCAATTTTATTTCTATAAAAAAAAACACATTACAAATCAATTATAATCATTTACAACAAAGTAATATATACATATTGGAAAATGTCGAGGGTCCATTAAAAAAAAAACAGTGTTTATTCAATTGCGCACCCCTCGAATAATAGTAATGAATAATGAGTAATTAAATGAACACATTCGTGACTACACAAATGAACTAGAAATAAGACAACGGGGGATGCTAAGGGTAATGGTAATTTATTTATTGAATTAAAAATAGAACATTGAAATAATGTTATTGATGATTAAACAAATGTCGAGGGAATGCAATTAATGTATAAGTACCAATGTAATTTTCTTGAGGAAAACACTTGACAAAATATGTTTAGATAATGGCAGTTGTCCGTGATAAAAAGGCTCGGTCACATATCACCGGATAGCGTAACCGGATGCCTGACGGAGAGTAAGATTTTCAATCCGTTTGTACATGCGTTTACTGTCCATTCCTTGTCAGGCAATGTACGTTGTATTATCCGGCGGAACGTTTTGTGCATGAAGCAATGGAGAAGACTTGCACCTTCGGACAAATTTATTTCGCACATTTTCTATTCGTCGAGCAACCGTTTACGGTATCCGGTGTTATGTGACCGGGCCTATATGAAAGTCATAATATGGGCGAGTCGTGAACACAAATGCAACTTGCTATTTGCTCACTCATTGTCATTATAAATAATGTGTACACGATTGAAATAATCGCTGCGATTGTGTTGTCATATTGAATAATAATGTCGCAATAACAAAGAGAATATTTGAAATACAGCAGGAGTCTCGGGGATCAATTCAGTTATGAAGCACACAGGCATAACAAAGACCGAGCATGGTGACTAAGCGGTTAGAGTGTCCGCCTCATGCACGGGAGGTCCCGGGTTCGAACCCAGACCGGGTCATACCAAAGACTTTCAAAAAGTTACCTTCTGCCTTCTAGCCAGGCGCTCGGCATTTAAAGAATGGAGAAGGGAAAGTTAATCACACGAGTTACCAGAGGACTGGCCCCCTTCTGTAGCTTTCGCTACATTTAGTAGACGTGTGGCCTAGGGCTAATGAATTGGAGATAGGCGCAGTCTTATGTGCCCAAATTGGCACCGGAAGGACTTTAACGAAAACCAACTTAACAGGCATAACAAAATGAAAACCTGCACGATTATGTTATTCAGACCATTGGGGTACCAGTCTACAAACTCATTAGGCCCCATGATTGTCATTGCAGATAGAGAGTTGCAATCGATTGTAAAGGTGCAGTTAATATCAAATCTGAAAAAAACCACATTTGAACCAATCAGATTTTAGCATTTTGTCACATGATCCGACCTGCAATTACATGTAATTGCAAATTTACAACCGATTGTAATCTCAACACGCTATGTGATAGGCTGCCATTATGCTATCCATTAAAAATGACCATAAACCTTACAGCTTATAAAATAAGCAAGTTGACATCAATATCTAAATGAACAAGAGCAAAGAAAATATTATTCCAACGGAAATCCCATTTTCCTTGCTCCTTTTCCATATTATACATTTCTGGTCAGTTTGAATTTAGAAATATCTAAACTTAACAGTATGTTCAAATTGCAAAATATAACCATAACATAACCATAACTGCATAGTCACACAGTCCCATTTTCAACGACATTGTTTTGTTCTGTCCGTCTCCATTCCTGCACCCACTCATCAACTGCCAAAGGTGCAGATAAATGTGACCGGCTATAGCAAAACCCGGAACTCGTCGGTAAAAATCAACATGTAGATTTTCATACCATTACAGAGGCCTCATCACAAGCTTTCATTTGATGCTTTGTTCTATTAATTGGCGAATATATTATGATTGTTTCAATTGTACAATCATTAGGTCTTCTACACATATTGAGTGAACTTAAAATGCCCATTTCTTCAAAACATGAATTACCGACAAGTGCCGGGTTTTGCTATAGTGGGTCACAAATTATATGGGGTCACATACCAGCGCCGATTTACAAAACCGGATCTACGGTTCTAAATTAAAGCGTAGTTAAACGTGTTAGTTCAATCATGTTTATCATGGTGTATTATTGTATTATTATTATGTAATACGTGGTATATTGAGGGCATGTGATAATCAATAAACATACATACTACAGCGGAATCAGACTTCTTACGGACATATTTGACATTAATACAATATGAAAAGCAAATTGTACAAACATCAATGCCCTTATGTGTGTGTAATACAAACGCGATCTCCGTTTTCAAACAAACATAACATAATGCGTACTGTATGCACCATTACATTGTGTAATAGCACCATTATAATACATATTATAGCCTTTGAAATGACAAGGGGAAATCCATACTCGAAAACAATTGGAATATCATTAGGATTTCAATCTAAGGTCGGCCATCGCATTGCTATTAAATATATGTGATACAATATCTTATGTAGAGTTATGTATTGTTGGTTTAATCCGATTTGATTATTTCATCATACGAAGTGTTAACTATACAAAGATTCCACGTCACTGCATAAGTAAACGTAACCAGCTTACACAAACAAAATGATATGATTTGGGTTGATGCATGTACAAACAGTCCCTCTATGAGCAGACGTAGCCACTGACACATTCAGTGAGTGTGTGTGTGTATGTTTGGGGGGCGGGGAGGGGTGGGGTGGGAGGGGTTATTAAAACACAAGAGGGCGCTATCTTAAAAAGCATTGGTTTCAACCATATTTCATACAAAATTATGCATTGTGATGTTTTGTTGAAATAATGATTAAAAAGAGAGATCATTAACAACTATTAAAAGACCTCTGTTAAAAATGTTTGAATAGGTGTAAGCATTTTAAAAATTAAAACACAAATCATCAAATAAATCTGGCGCCCAGATTTATTTCGATCAGATGTATTTATTGAACCAATTTGATCAATAAAGTTTATTATGGCATTACAATTGTATGCTCTTTCAAATTGTGCACTCACTTTTTCATTATCTCACGAACAATTATTGTGTGCAGAGCACTCTATTCCAAAACTGAACGACCACTTTAAGCTGCTGCAGTTGCCTGTTATAATAATTTGCGAATAAGTCGGGGCTTCCCCCTCTCATGCGGCTAAGCCCCAATCCCCTTCACATCCCCATAGCCCCCGCATACCCCCCCCCCCCCCCCGCCACACATAAACACACACACACACACACGCACATAATAATGCATGGCTTCCCACACACGACCAGTGATCGCATACATGTTGGTTCGACACTCTTTATTATGTCAATAATGCGAACAGAGGACAAATATGCCTTTTTAAAACAGGTTAAACATATAAATTAGATTAGAGTTAGTAGGAATTATTTGATCGTGCATGCGGCTGAGCCAGATGCGTATACACACATTTTCTTAACATTTACCTTCGTGTGTAACTGTTTATGTATTCGATGTTCATGTCATTATATTAAATTGGTACATACCATGTCTAATGTAACTGTTATATTTTGCATGATCAGGACCATGGTCATTCCCTGTCACCACCCCTCCCCCCCCCCCCCCCCCCCCCTCCCCCGACCAAAAAGCATTTTGATTTCTGAGTGATTCAGCTTTAAAACCAACATTTCGAGCTTTAGTCCGGTCCGCACATCGAATGACATGCACCATTGCCTCCTTTGTTGGAGTTTTGGGGATTCGATTTCAAGTGACCTTCGCTCAATAACCGGATCGGTGGTGCAATTTCAAAAAGCATTGCGAGATTATTCTAGACATGATCCGCTGTATGTAATTTACATACTTTATTCAATGAATGTCACTAACCGTCGGCAGACATAGCAGAGTATGGCTGTTGCGATATGCAATGACGTAACTACACATGTATGTTTACTTAAATCACTAGTTTGCCATGATTAATATAGGTTGAATAAATCAACGTATTATCATTCGTAGTTCTAACCAACATTTGTTTATGTACAACAAACTCGATAACCTTTGTGTGGGAATGCGTTTCAAAATGTTATGCCAACTTAAATTGTGATTGCAAATACGCATAAATTATGCGTAACCCATTTGTGTGATGTTTTGTAGAAAATGTAGCCTAAATTAATTGTTGGGAAAATGTAAAATATCAAAGTAAATACTAAACGGTTATTGCTCTTCAGAACACTCCTCCTTATTCAGCATGTCATTGGATTATCTTGCAAATGATACCACTTTAAAGGGACTTAGTAACATTGTCCAAATCCTCAAAATAAATTTGTCATTCTAGCGGTTCCCTCATACCTTGTTGTATTCGTAATAAACAATAAAATCATGGGACAGGTTTCGGTTTTTCAAATTTCCCTTTCGTTACAAAGATATGAACGATCAAAGTATTCAGATATGAAAAACTCCGGGCGAGTTTTTCTTCTGTGTACAAAGTGAGTGCAGTGAGTTATTGAATATCACTTTTCATTTTCGCTCATTACTTGGCCATGCAATGTCCATTTGACTTGAAATTTTCACACAATACCCTGTGGACATATGAGATAACAATAATATACATTGCATCAACCATTCATCACTTTTTGCACATGTCAACAAAGTTACTAGATCCCTTTAACGAAGTAGGCCTGGGGCGTATGAGCAATGATTACCTGAAAATAGCTGAAATCGACGATTCTGGGCTGTAAACACCAAACGGTTGGTGCTAGACAGATATGCCATCAGAAGCGAACTGCATCATTCACCATTATGAACCAAATTGAAGCAGTGATAAGAAAACATTGAACTTGTTGAGTATATATCATACACAGGATTAACAAACTCTTGTATAACTGCTGACGAAAATAACTCATTTAATTAATGGCGCCACTTTTATTCATACACAGATTCACAAACTGCAGGTGGGGCACTTACCAAAGACATACCTCTACCTCCAAGCGATGACCTTACCGCAAATGCAGGAAACCTGGTTCCCGCCACGAACAGTGACCAGATGTTTCCCGCGAACATGCCCGCACCACCTCCAGGTGCCCTGAATGATGGAGGTATGTTACCCGGCAGAGGAGAGCAGCCTATACACGCAGAGGATTTGATCCCCCCGCAACCGGTTGATCAAGAAACGATTGGTGCCCCCGAACGCAACCCACTACCACCTCCGATGTTTCCCCCTAACATGCCCGCTCCACCACCAGGAGCCATGAACGATGCTCCGGTAGAGACCGGAGTACCAATACCTGGAGAAAGTGCAGCTGAGTACAATATCCCTCTTCTTCCCGCCGATAATGGGGGTCAAATGTTCCCTCCCAATATGCCGGCACCGCCCCCTGGAGCTATGGCCGATAGTGCCCAGGCTGAACTACCAGTGACTGGGATCGAGAAGAACTTACCAGCTCCACCTGCAAATAGGGGTCAGATGTTTCCTCCGAATATGCCTCCGCCACCACCTGGTGCTATGGCTGAGCCCGTTATGAACCCAGCTATTACCCCTAAGAAGGCCAGCCAGTCCATCGCACAGACAGAACCAGCAGCCAAAGACGGACCTGCAACTTATCAAGGTGCTGCTCCAGTTGCACCAAAGGACAGTCAAAGCATGTTCCCACCAAACATGCCCCCTCCACCACCGGGCGCGTATGCTGACCCACCACCGTCCCCTCTAGGCGAACAAGGTTACCTGCCTGCTCAAACTTCTTCAATGTATAGAGGAGCAGCCTCACAGTTCGCCCCCGCAGTCCCCCCGAGTGATGCAGCCGTTGAACCAGTCTACTTGACTGGCCAGACCGTGCCTGCTGAGGCGAATCCAGCTCCTGGTCGGCAGAGTCCCTACGTCGACCCGACCGACCTCGCCTATCAACAAACTGCAAACGCTGGCCAGAAGTTCGCTGCCACAGGAGGGTCCCAGTGGTCACCACAGGTTGCGCAGGGTCCAGGAGCTACGAATGCAGAGACATCAGGAATCGACGCAACCGGAGAGTCTGCAGACACCGTTGTACCACCTACCGATGGCGAGAGTCCCAAGTCGTCGGAAAGCGATAATGTTTATGCAAACGAGGACGCATATGTGAGCAGCGAGGACTCGTATGAGGAGAGCGAGGAGAGTGTCGGAGCAGAGGAGGAGAGCTACGGGTCCGAAGAGGAGAGCGAGTCCGACTATTCGTTCTTCGACTTCTGGAACAGCGAATCAGATGAATCCAGTGAATCCGATTATTTCATGAACCAAGAAGGTGAGTGAATTTGTGTTTTGCTTTTATTTCCGTATCCAAAAGTCAACATCAAATCAAAGCAGAAAGATTCGTATAAACAAACAATAGCAAATCGTACATATATTTGTGAAAGAATAAGCATAACCCATGTTAAAGTACATGTATATGAACTTAGTTTGTTGGAAATGTTAACTAAATGGTCAGTGTTTCGTTGTCGGGAACCTGGCATCGAACACTATTATATCCTTGAATGATAAATAAGTGGACATCGGACTTACTGACTGAACGGCTATGTGAAAAAAAATTCTTTACAGTTTTTATAAAGATCACATTTGTATAGAGGCAATAAGTTAATGTGTCAACTTACATTTGATTTAAGAACCTATTAATAATGATTCGATTCATATTAAGATGCGGCACGATAAAAGATGTTAAACGTAAATGTTGCATCATGGTCTTTCAATTAATATTTAGATTAAATAATAATTGATGTATTATTCCATGTATAATCGCCACGTCCTAAGCTCAGTCACTTATCATGCTTATAAGAATGGATGTACAATGGACGAATATCTAACACTCATGTACCAATGGGAAAATATAACCAAACTTAATACAAATTTCAGTCATGTTCTTATATTAAAGGTGCACCTGTAAAGTGTCTAACTCTTCTACCGTGTTGATTGGCTTATGGGTAAGGGAAAAATAAAATAGGGTTAGATTTGTTATCATTGATAATCATTCAGCTCACGAGCGTTTGTAAACGGTCATGAACATCATCTTGTAATAAGTTGTAAAAGCTGACGCAAATGTGTTTTTAACCAGGAAAGCAGTGTTCTTTTCCATGACACTTTCACACATTCGGACATAATTATCTTACAATGATTTTGGTATTGGATTGAAGTCTCAAATGTCATTGTGGGCAATATCTGACACTTTACAGGTGGACCTTTAAGAGCAGCATTTTATACATGTTAATTATGCGTTCCCTTCTGTTTCCCCTAGGATCTGAAGAGAGTTTCACCAGCTTTAATTGGTTACTGGACAGCAGTGATGACGAATTTGTGAGTAACTTTGCATTATCAACTAAGAGATGATTATCAATCATATTAGGCAATCAATCCAGCATACAAAGTTCACGTGTTCTACTCACTAGGGAACATTCCAGCCTTGTGGACGAACACAATGTTAGGAACTACGTTCCATCCTTCTGGATAACCACGGGCGTAAACATGATATTGATAACCATTCAAGTGGGGGGGGGGGGGGGGGGGTGATATATTCATTCATCCCCCCAGTTGAATAGGTATTACGTAACTCGCTACGCCTGTGTGGGTAATTTATACACCTGGGTGGAGAGCAGCTAATGTGGATGAATTGTCTTACTGAAGGAAAAACACAATGAGCATACTCGTGTATAGGTTCTTTGGAACGATATGAGGTCGGCTGACATAGAACTGACACTGCTTACCAAGAGGACAACCAAGAGAACGTGACTACATTTCATGTCGTAGGCAATTCCAGCGTCACGGACATTACTATTGAGAGACCTAGTCATGTCTCTCCAAAACCAGTACTAACGGATACATTTGTCACTTTGATTACAAAGCACTGCAAGTTTAAGAACATTTGGTTCATTCATCATTCAATAATTTGTTCCCACAAAGTGCGTACCATTACGAATAAGACTTCTGTTTGTATTATACGTTTTGATTTGTTCACGTTTGTTAAATAGTTTTCACTTGTTATATTTGACTTAAAGGGATACGGAGAGAGCGAGGAAAGCGAGTGGAACAGCTCGGAAGAAGAACTATTCGAGGAGGCAATCGAAGAGGCACTGGAGTTTGAGGAAGCGATTGAACATGCCATCGATGAGGACAACGACGCCAACTCTCCCGTCGACAACCAGGACTTCATGCCCGTGATCGACGAGGACTTTGATCCGTCGCGCTCGAAGCTGATCCTGTACTGCATCCCGGGGGTCATTCTCAGCGTTCTCATCCTACTTGCCTGGAAAAACTACAGCGGGAAAGTCAGGGTAAGAGACTGTGAAATACAGGGTGGCCCCCCAAACAACGGAACGGGGCACTTCCCAAAATATAGTAACAAATGTAGTATGCTCATCGGATAGGGTGTCTTTTTAAATGAACAACGATACCAAGAACGGTAAATTTGGTCGTGTAGATTTTGTTTTAGGGCGATATGAGTGACACCATGTCAGGTTCTCTTTTTTGTAAATTTTTACCGAGCCAGTGCTTGATAAATTGCACGTACTGCTTTTCATAGCGTTGGACGAAGCGCGCCATTGTTAGTGTGAACTCATCCATGTGTCGAGAGAATGGGCATGGTCGCTCAATTGTATTGCGGGCAAGGAGTGCGGTGTAACTAGCAGTGACTAGGTAAACATTTACAAAAATTGGCACCTGACAAGTCATGGTCTCACTCACCGCGTCCTAAAACAAAAACTACACGACAACAATTACTGTTCTTGGTATTGTTTTCATTGGAAAAGACACCCTATCCAACATGTCCTATGGACATAAACATTTTGGTACAATATTTATAAGTGACCCGTTCCGTTATTATAGTTATTATAGTTATTCGAGTTATTCAAGCATTTGTTTAATTGGACAATTATGTAATGGGTCTGCTTAATAGGGGGCTATGTATACAATGGTTGATTCTTGCAATACTGTAGAATGTTCACAGACCACTGTCTGTGACGTAATTTTGATTTTTTGTTTGAGGTGGAGGGAGGGGGGATACGTTAATTATTTGGGAGCACGCTCACACAATTATATGTATTTTAATATATGTATGTATTTTTGTGTTAGAATGTAATGTATACCCCCAATGCTTGTATTGTGTTTGACAAATTACCTGGGGGGGGGGGGGGGGGGGGGGGTACGACGCACTTGTACCGTGCCTGAAATGGGCAGCAGATGACGTCAGTTGATGCTTACAACTATTCTAATCACGGAAGGAGATGATATCGACAAAACATTATGATTGGTGCGTGATTTCAATGAACACAATTCGCAAGAAAGAATCATATATATTATTTTGTATTTATAGCGTACTTATTCAGATCAAAGTGAAATTTATTTCAATTTTTTCAATTTTAATTCTAGGTGGTGGCCATATCCGGCGACACTGACTCAAAACAATACGACTGGAAATCGTCGTACAGCACAGACGAGGACCGACAGCCGATGCTGAAACAACAGGAAGGGGACAATTACTAAAGAGAGTGCGACGTCTTTATGTCTGAGGGCGCTATTCAAATTAAACATATTCATAGAGCAGCGCCATGATGGTTTATGGCGCGCGCTTTACACAGGTAACGTTAAATCGTGTAACATCAATATGAGGCATGGTCGAGACTTCACGCCCATGCACGTTTTCGCCTTGATTTGAAGACATGGCACAGTTCCGTGCTCTTTACCTGAATGCCCTCTTAGAGCTCGTAACGCACTCTCTTTAAATGTCTCCGCATACATTTCTTGATACTATTTATACCTTTTCTAGTGTAATGCATAAGTGCCCGTGTTCACGCGATTATGACATCAATAGTTCGAATGTATATCCCCCGTCCCCGTATGCCCACCGAACGCTACAATCATGATAAAATTCTGATTTGACGTTATCTAATTGATGTAATTCGGTCGCGCTCTCTTAGTGTCGCGAACCGCTAATCTAAATAATTTCTCACTTCAAAAAAACATGTTCGTCAGGGACTGTTTTTCACCAGGTGAACAGCGATTCCGTCATTGGTGAAAGGGTTTGTGAACTGCGCCATCTTTCGGTTTTGTGCTGTCAATCTCTTTGTGCGTTATACACATCGATTTTTATATTTTCCGATGTCATTTAGCGATGAATATAAATTGTGAAAATAGGTAAATAGCGTTTAAAAACCTATACCTTTTTCGAGGCTGAATCGTATTGTTATATATGATGATGATTTCGCACCATCTGTTCATAAGAAATACGTTAGGTAGCTGAATTAATTCCCCATCGAAAAGAGGCGAAGTGCTGCTTTTATAGTCATAATAACATTTTAGTGTGCTATTAATAGATATATTTTAGATGGTAGTTTCTAATTATAGATTGTATTTTTAATGTCATATTTCGAATCATGTTTTTCTCACGGAAGTGCCTCTATCATGTGCCTGTTTTATATTAACAAAAATGATATTTTGCTAAATTCTTAGTTTGTCATTTTCGTTATACTTTGGATTTTGCTTTTAGCATTGGTATGCATTAAAAGGCAAGCCAAAATGGATATTCTAATATTGGGGTATATGCCGTGTGATACTAACATAGAACTTTAATTGAATATGACCTCTATAACAATATATTATGACAGTTAACAAGTAAAATGTGGTATCTTACAAACCATAACGTCTACTTTATGGTTAAAATAATATTGCAGAATGGTAGCCGAAACTAGCACTAACGAGTGGTGCAGTTTAGCACGCATTAATTTTGAGAAGTTGAGCATTTTTCATATTGTATATCACAACGTTTCATCGGCATTAATAAATACGGATAATTTAATACTATACATGATAAAGGGCTTTGTGTATGGGCAAATTCCATGGCACTTCGAAAAACGAATTTAGCAATAATGTTATCCCGTCTTCAATGTTAGTATTATCGCCATGAGAAGAAATGCCTTTTTTGTATTAAGTGTGTGAATTATAAAAACAAACAAAATATGTATATATTTACAAAATAGGAATTATCTACTTAAGTGAACATTCTAGACGATTTGAGAGAGTCTGCACATGTCTGAAGTGCCCTTTAACGCATTTGGCAGTTTGAATCGCTCGTTACTGTACTTCAACTTTCAGAATGTGTGAGAAAAACTTTTACTTATGATGCGTCAATACAACCATGGATACCATGGGATTATTCCAACATTGTATTCGTTGCCTTTAATAATGATGACCAATTCAATACTGTTCATCATTAGATATTTGATGGGTGGCCCCAAAAGCGAAACGGCATACTTCCAGTAACACAGGGACAAGAAGACTGGTTTTATTTTATGGGGAATCCAATACTGAGTGAGATCATTCCAGACTAAAAAAAATTCGGTTTATAGAGCCCGGCGCAGACAGAGCCGATTCGACCCGATCCGACTTGTTTTAGTCAGGCTAGAGTCGGGGACCGGTCAGTCGGAGCCGATTTATCGTGTTGAATCGGCCTCAACTGGCTTCCGACAGTAGGTCGTACTGTCCCTATATTACTACTGATAGGATTATGTTCCGTTTGCTTCGCCAGCCGGTGGTTCATGGTAGAGTATAGCTAAATATTAACTCTATTTAAGTTTTTTTTAAGTTTTACAATTATGTCGTTTCTATGAGTAGTATATATTTATCTGATATTTCCTATTAGAATATGTATTATAATGGTTTTGTTAACAAAACAAGAATGATTCTATAAATATTGTCTTTTCCTATTTTACTTGTTCAATTAAAAACAGATGTTATTTCCACTACCTGATTTGTCCGTGATTTGTTTGTTACTCGTGATCATTGATCTTGTACAGGTCCAATTAATTTGATTAGTAGTATCGTAAAAGTTTAAACAAGTCCTACTGTTACAAGTCATGTCTACCCTAGTGCTATTTTTTATAAACATTGCAGTGATCAATCAGCTGATTTGATCACTCCCCTGCACATGGCATCGTGTTTAGTGCTTTTGTTAAACTAGAGTATCTATTCAGTCCAGCCAGTATGGTAGTAGCCCAGGCAGGTTGAATGCACAACTGTTGTGCCCCTTCTGTGGTGTTTCCCAGGTTTATTCCCAGTGTAACATGTTGGTTCTTTTGTTGTTGTTCACTAGGTAACAACTCTTACATTTCTTGTTGCTATTGCCTCCTATAAATACCACCTATTATAATATCGGTTATTTTCCCGTAAGTTTTACACATGTTGAATTAAGTGATGACACATTCAAAGATGCTCGTTTAAACTTGTTCATTGTCAAAACATAATTATCTTACGTTTATTCAATTGGAAGTTTAAGTACATTTATTACGAAATATAATACTTTCATACACGAAAGAGGGCAATGTTCATGAAAAGTCACACGCACAAAAAACAAACAAGATAAACATCAGCAATATTATAAGTTACACTAAAAACATTTTGATCAAAAATTATAATCCATAATAATTATAAATCGAATCAAAGAAAATAAACGATAACGTCAAATAATCAGTAATGTAGGCCCTACATATTATACAAATCAAAAACGATGTGGCCCAGACAAGGGGACCACATTTTAACAAAATTGTGTATGCAAAATTACATCTTTTACCTGCCATAATTCATAATCTATGCAAACCGCAACTTCATAGAACAGTATTGGGAACATTACGGAAATGGAGCTGTTACCATGGTAGTTACAAATTGCATATATCGTTATCATAGAGTTACAGCCCTTTGGAATGACAGGTATTCCATACAAGTTGGCCGAGATTTATCTTTTGTTTTTTATATATATCCCGGATACGCGCTCACAATATAGTAAATCAAGAACAATATAATAACGGAATTATGGCACTTTTTAGAAAATGGTGGCCATTTTGGACACCATCTTGGATTTGTGTAGCTTCTAATTACTGAATTTCGCTATCACTATTCTCAATGAACTGCTTGACCCACAAAACGTGGAGGTAGACATCAACATTACATATGTGGAATGTATAATGACATAATTATGGCACTTTGAAGATAATGGCGGCCATTTTGAATAAAAATCAGCTTTTTGGAAATGCGATGTTCTTAATTTGTAGGTATGTATTTTATGATGTTACATACTGCCAGAAACCGTTAAAAACAAATCCATGCACGCTTTATATCATTTTTGGTAGAAAAACAATGTATTTACCTGGAAATCCAACATGGCCGCCATTGTGAACATGATCCCGTCATCAGATTTTTTGTAGCAACCACTTTTTTAAGATCTTATATCAAGACAATGCTTTGCTGAACAAATTAGGATTTTGTCTACTGTGTCACGATTCCTTCATTTTTTGCTCATAAGGTACTCCACTACTTTTCAACCAGCTACATACATCATTCTCTGTCTTCGTATCTCTCAGAGCTGCGTCTCTCAGCTTTTAATTCAATACAGTCAATATCATAGTCATTGAATGAATTACAAAGGCGGCAGAGAACACACACGACTGATTTGCAACGATATCGTGTTCGTTTATCATGGTAGTTGTCAAAGCGCATGCGCAATACTTCAGTCATATATGGCGGGCATTTATACATTTAATTATCGCAGTGTGCACGATTGATAGACATACTATATTGGTCTATTTGTCTCTTAATAACAGAGGGTTAGGACACACCTGGTTTCGAAAGTGTTTTGATTGTAATTTGTTTTGATATTTTTTGTTACGAATCCATTTATGTATTTGATAACATATTTATTTCTGTTTGTGCTATTTAGTTTGTCTTCATTATTTGTTCATTAATATTTATGTATTGAGTTATCTTAATTAACTTTATGTTGGTAGGCGGCATGCTAAAAGACGAGGCTAATATTTTGCGGGATGGGAGGGGGGGGGGGGAGTCGCCAATTATATCCTCCAACCCCCCCCCCCCCTTGCCGTCTTGCATTACCCATGGTCGTACGCTGCCCCTAACTGTGTGTCTTGGTTCTTGACCAAGCGTTCCATTCTGTGAACTGTGTAGTAGGCGGTTCCGGTTTTTTATGAATGATTCTCATCCCGTCGTTATCGAATAGCCAACATGACTTCGTTTGCGATCAATTAAATTGCTGTAACTGATGCAGTCATAATCGAGGTGGTCGACCATTCCACATGTAGCAATATGGTTAGGTGAACTTTACATTAAAAATAAATAGATCATTGGAATATTAAGTTGAAGTAGTGGATAATACGAATATTTTCATATTTATTAACATTTTGGAAACACAATTAAAGAGCAAACAAATATGTATCAGTCTTATAATGCTCGTTAGTGTCAACTCTAGGTACTGTATTTACCCTGGTTAACGATAGATTTGGTTCTGTTATCATGAAATGTATGCAATACTCAAATAAGGCGCACCACACAAGAATATAAAGTTAAAACAAACTTTTAATAAGAGCCAATGGTTCCAGCTCTTAAAATAAATCAACTGAATCACTTTATGCAAGTTTACATCTCATAAATGGAATTGAATGGTAGCATAAGTATACAACAATTCAAGTCATAACATACAAGCACAATGTTGCGAAATACTATCAAACTACACCATATCAGGATCTGTTGGATCATATGGGTCACAAAATGGCTTTGCTAAACACAGTAGACATATCCATATAATCAGTTATCTTGATCTGAATATTTAATCAGATAATGTGGCAGAAACATGGCCTTAATCCATGAATCAAATAGTAACTATAATGGCCAAATGGTTGAATAGCACCTTAAACTGGGGCGGTTGCTATGCCGAGAGTCCTTCAGTCTAGTGTGAGTTCGGCAGCGGGTTGCAGTTCATGCGCGACACCGACGATCATCGTCGACGACGGCGTCGAGCAGAAGTTCGTGAAGGTCGATGACCAAGTAGCCGATGAGTGCTACGAAGAGTACGTTGAAGTACGACGACGTGGTACGACTAACGCTCACGAGGATCACGTGAAGTACGAGTCCACGATGAGTACGAGGTACACGAAGTAGCCGAGGAGTACGAAGTGCAGGTCGATGACGGATACGAAGTACGGAGTACTGGGTATGGCTACGAAGTACGTGCTACGAAGTACGGGGTTCTGGGTACGGGGTTCTGGCCCAGCTCGTCCCTATAAAAGAGGGTTATATTGGACACATAAAAAGACACTATTCCCTATTTGAATAACTAACAGGCCATCGGGAATCTTGTTAATCAGGTGTGCCACAATAAATTCAATTTGCCACACTTTATATTTACATGTATGGACCTATAACAGTAGTTGGAACACATACAGTAAACTTAGTATTTTATTTCATCAGCAAATAAATGTATTCTCATACTTTAAGTGTCTAAATGACTTTAGAGACACTTTGAATCATTTCCTTTACATAAGTGCAAAATAATGCAATTCTAACATTCTTCCTGTACCATTGTACTGACTTTCATTTGTGTAACAATGCCTAATTCAATCAGCATATCACATCACTTCAAAGAAATACATTAATGACTACAAGCAAAAATATTCTAAATTAACCACTGCTTGGAAAGTTAAGAAATATAATCCTTTTCTGTAGTAGATTAATTCCACTTCGAATAGCTTGATTTCACTACCCATTCAATAATTAACTAAATAAACATGCTTGACTGACATTTCTTGAGGATAAATTACAGCATGTTCCAATGTCTTCATTCCTAGAAAAACATAGCTTCTGTAGCTTTCAACTTTATAATAATTTACTTTTCATACAATTACTATTATAAATCAGTTTGAAACTTACAGTAAATGCTGAGATGACAGAAGTTGAGGGGAAATGGAGGCTTCTCCTGGCCTGTGCTGCCTGAAGTTGCCACTGGAAAATGGCTGCCAAAGCTGTCATGCCTGCGCTGCATAACATACATAAAGCGTGTGCCTCATCCTTGGTGCCTCCAATTACACCACAACATCACACCTAGTGCACAACCTGCTCCTAGGAAAGCATAGTATCAACTGACTATACCACCCAGAACTAACATGTCTCCCTCATTCACTGTACCACTCTTGCTCACTCTTCTGCACAAACACAAAAGATCCCTTCTCACACACAAAAGATCCAATCTGCACTAAGCATTCAAAACATCCACCACTCCCTTAATTACCCCCAACTAGTTAGACTGGTAACACTTTTCCTTACCATCAACTCCTGGTACTATGTAGCATTACCGGCTAGATGGGTTAAAATACAGACTATATGCAAATCAATAGTAACATAGTGGAAAGGGGGGGGGGGGTGTAGCCTATTTACATTGTGACAGTTAGCACATAATTATAATGCATTTTAGTGATCAAGCAATGAAAAAAAGATTTCATACGAATGTGGGATCTAGTAATATTGTCCAAATCCACAAATCGTACTTAGAACTCTAGTAGTTCATTAATGCCTTGTTATATTTGTATTACCAATAGACTGAAGCATGGAACAGGTTTCGATTTGGCGAATTTCCCTTTTGTTAAAAGAAATTTCCAATTGAAGTGTTCGGATGTTTTATTATCTACTGGAAAGTTATAACTGTGTATAAAGACAGTGCAATACGTAAGCGAATATCCCTGTTCATGTTCTCTCATTACTTGGCCATATTATATCCATTTGACGTGAAATGTTCACACATCATATCACAACATTACACAATCTATCAACCATTCATCACTGTTTGCACATGTCAACAAAGTTACTAGATCCCTATATTGATAGCATTGTGTCTCAAAGCACATCACGTATCATGCTATACATACAAACCGTGTATTAAACCGACCATGTACCATAAGTTCATCACTGCATTTTGTGTTGTACTTTGCATTCCCTGTTCACTTATTTGAAATTAAAATGTTTTTCGTCGCCTTCATTGCATATTACATTTCATATTATGGAGTCGGGGTAGAAATCAGGAGGTCGCGGGTTCCTAACCCCATTGAATTCTACAAAAATGCAAGACTCTATATTCTAGTAGAAGTCAACTTGCTTAATTATGCTAAAAGTATCAATTTGCCTACATAAATCAGTCCATCTGGTGAAAACAACATAGTCGTATCCAAATTCTAGGCATTTTCACTGCATGTTTTTCATCATCGCCATCAAAGGGTGAGCTTAAGAAATGTCCGTATGAAGCTTGACCTGCATAATTGCATGTAAACACAAAATGAATGTGGTTGTCTAATGATCTGGTATAAAGACATACGAGCGGTGGCGCCATGGGCCTGGGAACGCCACATTAGCTTGGGACTTCACGGGTTAAGCCGCGTTCCCTCTCTCACACACACTCCCACATAATTGTATACACACATTCTTGTAAGGGCCTTCAAACGGGGACATGGTCCGCCAATGGTAAATAAATTGTACTTGACCTCGACACTGGAAGGACCGGAATTTACCACCTCCTTCCCGGTGTTAGTCGAACACATAGCGATTCTCACCAGCAGAACTGGGCTCTCATCCAGGCTTCGTCGTCGGGGCGCCCCGCTCACCAGCCGTCGCAGCCTGTACCGCTGGTACTAGAGAGCCAGTTAACCACACCTGTCGTGAGACCTGCGATAGCGACATCGATCTCGGCCCGATCCTCGGCGAACCAGGTACTCCCGACAACATTGGGATATGCCCGTTTTCGTGTGTGTCCCCGATTGACAGTGTAGAATACTCGTGTGTATCCCCGATTGAAGGCCCTTACAAGAACACACACACACACACACACACACACACACACACACACACACACACACACACACACACACATACACACACACACACATAACCATCATTTATCGTTAAACATATTATGAGAACTGAGATAAGAAGTACTCAGGGAAATATTTGTTGGCGTCTTTCGGAATACGTTTGATTACAATGTAGCATTCAAAACTTACATAATGTTCAATATGCATTATAATCCACGTTTGTTCATGTTTCATTTGGTGACTATGAGAGATACATAATTATTTGGAGGATGCAGTCAAATTGATAAATCAATGGCAGCTAATCAATGGCAGCTAACAATGCCATCGGGGATGTTCATTGGCTGTAATTAGGTGCTCGGTTGCTTGGCTTTTTCACTTTAGCTTTGCATAGGTTTCCAGTAATTGCTGTACTAATGTGAAACCTATGCAAAACGAAAGTGAAACAACCAAGTCATAATTGGCAATTCAAGAGAGCGAGAAATTGTGCAACTAGAGAGGCGGCTGTATTAGAATGAACGGTATATTCATTAATTATATTTATCATAATTGTTTACAATTATTGGTCCATGTTGCTCTGATGATTCACGTTGCCAAGGGGACAATTATTGCCTCTGGATGAACAACAATGTAGATCATATACCTCAGTCAACGTTTATTTCGTTCATTTCATTTGTCCCAGTCGCTTTCCCTTCTGGCAGCTGTAATATATATATATATTTAATAACTGATTCGTAACATCAGATTCCGTACAAACACTTCGTATCGGTAAGATTCGGTTAAACGAATCTACCAGTTTAAAATGGATTTATTGATAGCCTTAGCGAATTTCATTTTCATCATCTTTCAATTCAGATATCTGATGGTAGCTGCCGCCCACGGTAAGTGTAAATATATAATGTGGTTGTATAGCTACACACACTTAATTGCGTGGGTTTGTGCACATCCCTTTTACAATATTTACCTGTGCGTATCAAAAATATGTATCCATTTCGAAACACTAAGGTTTTTCATGATGTTACATCAAATGATTACATGACAACATGCAATGACCACTGCAAAGTCATGCTCAAGACTTGCCCAGAAGGACACATGATCGTAAATGGAGTACTATATTTGTGTGAGATACATTAATATGCATTTAAGATATACACAGTCTAGTTGATACGCCTCTCACACATATTTCCTGAATCATATTGCGCAATGACATGGGTTCAGGTTTTTAAGTTTGTAATATTTCTTATTGCATGATCATTCAAATGATACTACATAACTACATCCATTATGGGAAATTATAAGGTTCGAGGCGATGTAAATTACTCAAATGATGCATGAAAACCTAAGTTTTTGTATTACATTTGTTTTGTAAATTATTGTGTTACTTTAATGATGTGTGTCGTCATGAGACTTTCAAATCCTAACACTTTAATCATCAATGTATTTATATTTATAGTTCTAAATAAGTTTTGTGCATTTTGACAATGTTACTAGATCCCAGCATCCACATCCGTCTGGCTGGAGGCGCGAGCGTCAACGAGGGCCGCGTTGAAGTACTCGTCGATGGTCGATGGGGGACTGTTTGCGACTACGGATGGGACATCAATGACGCGCGTGTCGCATGTCGACAGTTGGATTACCACCAAGGGGCGGCCGTGGTCGTCCACCAGGCGAGCTTCGGCCAGGGTAGCGGTCCAGTATGGTTGGATGATATTGCTTGTAACGGGACTGAAGGAAAGCTACAGGATTGCCCAACCGGGAATGGCGACACCCACGGCACGAGTCACTGCACCCATTCGAGGGATGCAGGGGTTGTGTGTCAAGGTAGGTCACCATTTGTCAAATAGGCGCATTTTAGGATTAAATGGACATCATTATACATTATTATTTTATGAATAAATTATTATTGTGACAAGAGGCGACCTTGCCACTTAGAGGGTGAAATAACCGTCCCTAAAAGTAGGAACCTGTTTTTTTGTTAATACAAAAAACAGATTAATTAATGAACGTTGTTTTTTGTTTCTATTGCAAATTTTGTCGAACAACAATTGGGAATTCAGTACTACGGTTGGCCGATTTTTGTTGAAACATAGGCGCATTGAAACTGTTTTGTAAACATCGTTTGGTTATCTGTTGAACCTACCCTAGCACCATACACACTGTACCTCTATAAATTAATTCAATAAATTGAATACCGATTGACCAAAAGTGTAATTTAGTGTGACAATGGACGCTCTGGCAAAAGTATCGATGTGTATGAGACGCAGTGCATGTTGGCAAATAATAATAAACGTCAATGGCGAGCTAACGTTATGGACAGTGGCGTAGCTAGGGGGGGCACGGGGGGGGGGGGGCCTGTGCCCCCCCCCCCCCCCCAATAATTTTGAAAAAAACAATAGAAAACATAAGGGGCCATTTTTGGAAGAAAAAAAAAGAAATACATAAGGTGTGCCCCCCCCCCCCCCCCAATGATTTTGCGTGCCCCCCAATAAGTCCGACCACGCTACGCCACTGGTTATGGATACGACGTACAGATAATATCAGTAAGTATCATACGAAACACATCATAACACATTTTTGAAGTTGATAATGTAAAACGTATTAACCCTTTGCCTAATTGAACCTGGTTGGCTATGTATGGGAAGTTTATGGGAATTTCAGAATCTCAAGAAACCGTAATGCAAGATGTGTATCATCCAAGCGAATATGAGTATGTCACTACCATACTTGTTCATACATCCGCAGAGGAGATACGCTTGGTCGGAGGATCGAAGCCAAGTGAGGGACGGGTGGAGGTGTACTCCAACGGTACCTGGGGTGCGGTGTGCGGGGCCGGCTGGGATGACCTAGACGCTACGGTCGTATGTCGCCAGCTCCACTACGGCAAGGCCCTGCCCAGCCGCTGCGGCCAACAGGCGCTATGTGGTGATCGAGGACACGATGCGATGTCGATAACGAACGAGGTGGCGTGCAATGGCAGTGAAACTCGACTGACTGAATGCCCTGTGGTCACTGAGCAGGACGATACGAACAGATGCGATACGGCGAACTACGCCGTGGTCAAATGTCAGGAAATACAGCGTAAGCCATTGTATTATTCCGCTTCCTGTACCCTTCCTTGACTTAGTTGGTTCTTAATATCAATTCGTCCGAGCTTGTTTAAATCAATTTGTTTTTGTTTATATTTATTCTCAACAATGTCATATCATTTTGGTAAGCGTGGACTATCATTAATAAGATCATCGAGTTTCTATCAATTCTTAAACATGTTGTTAATGCTCCTCGTATTTCAATTTGTCTTATGCATTTAAATGATTGTAGTAGGCAATATTAATATATAATACTTAACGTCATAATTCCCTTTCATTAGTTCCAATCATTGCAATAAACGGATGGACGGGCGAATCCAAATGAAGGTCGAGTCGAGGTCTTCACCGGCGGTCATTGGACCACGTTCTGCAATGACCAGTGGGACCTCACTTCGCTCGTCTTAATCCGTGATCTGATTGTGGAATGGGCATGTTAGCGTATAATGGAACGTTAATGTCATGTTTCTTATTTTATTGTGGAGTCCATATTAATGCAGGACCCAATAGTTCATCGTGGACAATTAGTTAACTCCTTGAGTGCCAAGCTTGCATTTTTGCTCCGCACAATACACACAAATGCCATAGAGCTTTCAAATCCCTGGCACTCATAGTGTTAAATACATATCTGCGTCGCCATGTGTAGTGTTATATAATTATCACGTTCATTTCTACATGTTGTATTTCTCGTTTACACGGCAGGTGTCCCACAGTGGGTGTATCTACTCTTCTTTATCATCGCCTGTGTCATCGTAGTAGCCATCCTCCTCTTTATCGTCATCTTCTTTGATAGAGCATTGTATTTACGAAAGAACTGGCACCCACGTTGACCGTTGCTGTTGCGAAAAGTTATGCTAAATATGGCGTCGTGATGGCGTCAGATTTCTTCAAAAGACTGAACATGAAGCTTGAGTTGAATTTCAAATAAATGGGCATAATTTAAATTGAGGCTCGGTACAACACTCCGCTCTTTGTTTGTGATGGGATCAGGATAAACTTCCTCAGGATCTCCGCGACGCAGTCATCATAACCGTCTACAAAACAAGGATGAAAAGAAAGACTGTTCAAACTATCGAGGGATTACCCTTCTCTCAACCGTGGCAAGGTCTGTGCAGGAATTCTTCTGAATTGACTGACACCAGCCAATGTATAAGATCTTCTCCCAGAGAGCCAGTGTGGCTTCAGGGCGAACCGGAGCACTACTTTTTTTGATCCACTGTATTTGTCCTTAGATAGATTCCTGGGAAATGCTGTGGGAGAACAAGGAACTATTATGCAACATAAAAGAAGTTGTATACACGTTGAGCATGACAGGAGAGGTAGATGGTAACTCCTGGAGAAACTCGGATGTCCACCAATGTTTATCAACATAGTAATTCAGCTTCGCAATGACGGTAGCTGTTCAACCTGAGACGTTTCCATGCACACACACACAAATACACTGACGCAGATGATGTGTGAGGTCCATTTTGCAGGCGATGCTGCTCTTTTGCTCACACTCAGGAAGCCCTGCAACACATGAAATCCAGCATTGCAGAAGAAACACATCTTTCTCATTTAAAATTAGCCTAAATAAGAAAGAGGTCCTTTACCAACCTCACGAACAACATGAACTCCCACACCTTACCATTGGCACATTCTGGGCTCCGTAATATCAAGATTTACGATTAATTCTACGATCGATCAATAAATCAATCGTACGATCAATTGTTTGATCTTAAAATAAATCGTGGATCTTTTTTGTTGCGGGGCCAGAACCGAAAACAGTCCACCAGTTTCCCTTTCTGGGATGCACCATTGCATCATATGCCAATATCGATACAGATATTGCCATACGTCTTACAAAAGCCAGCAGTTATTTGGGTAGACATTACAAGCTTGTCTAGATCAATATGCATCTCAAGAAATGCTCCAAGATTAGCGTACCGTATACCGAGCAGTGGTTCTCACGTATATTGGTTTGGAAAAGGATACAGTACTACTCATGCATGTTGATTTTTCAGATAAATTTGTCAAAGCCTTCGATCAAAATCAAACAGTAATCGGATTGTATAACATTTCAGTTATTGTAATGATGCTGTTGTTGTTTTTTATTACAGAAACGGGTACGTGGTGTAGTCAACAGTAATGGAATTATGTATAAACATTTCATAAAATGTATACTGTATTGGGTAAATATACGTTTTATACAACAATACCGTTTATTTTTTGAATTACGTATAGTCTGAGATAATTTGTAAGATGATTTTAAACAGTGTCCCACGCTTTGTGATTTTAAAAGGACGAATAAATGTTGTTGTTTGTTTGTAATTAGTCGTTGCAATAGACATATTTAACTTGTAAACAAGCCTGTTTTATGCTAGAGTTTGCGTTATGTGTCATGTCCGAAGAAATGTTTGTTTTGACGCATATTGTTTTTTTAAATCTTAATTAGGTGAAGTAAAAAGGGAAAGGCATCGACAGGCCAATGACCTTTGCATCAATTAGAGGTATTTTTGAATGGCAAAATCATACAAAGTCTGTGGAAATGCTGTTCACGCTGGTGTGTTTTTTACTTGGCAAACGGGTGTACTAGTATCTTTAGATACCCCTTTTTTTGCTGTATAAAAAGATGATACAGGGAAAGTAAACCAGTAAAGTGTCTTACTCCAGGAAAATTACTTGGAGCTTCCACATTTCTCTTCTACCGTGTTGTTTGGCTTGTGGTAAGAGAAGGAGAAAATAGGGTTACATTTTTTCAAATGCCTCTTTTGTATGACGATATCTATCATTGGTAATCATTCAGCTCAAGAGTGTTAATGAACGGTCACAAACCTCATACATGTTATACAGTAATTTGTTGTAAAAGCTGACGCAAATTTTCGTTTTTTTAACCAGGAAAGCAGTGAAACTTTTACACATCATTCGAACATATCTAACAATGATTTTGGTATAGGATTGAAGTCTCGAATGTAATTTTGGGCAATATCTGACACTTTACAGGTGCACCTTTAATATAACTAACATTTGACAATACTATGCAACAAACACAAATAAAACAGACATACAACAGCATGATTGTAGACAAAATGGATCTATACTAATTTTATCAAACACAAACAACAATTAAAGGAGATAAGACTGGGATAAACATAGTCCATATTGGACTGTGGCGAATTTATTTGGTATCCCTGTCCATTCTTGCCCGCTAGAAGGCGACAAACACCACTAATCTGTCTTAGGAGACTTGGAGGGTCTTGTGGCAGCCAAGTCTCCTAAGACAGATTTTTGGGGTTTGTCGCCATCTAGCGGGCAAGAGTGGAGCAATGATAACATATAAATTCGCCACAGTCCAAACTGGACTAGGATAAACGCGACTGAGGGATGAGAGTCTATTGAAATAAACGTTCATGGAACTAACTAACATAGTTTAGCGGCTCATAATTTAGCGAGGAAGTATGTTTACACAATGACATAGTCGCATTAAAGAATAATCATTAAACTGAAGGCAGTTTTGTATTCAAACTAAAACAGAGACACATACATACGGGGATCGTGCATTTGCAACAGTAGCACCCAGGTTATGGAATGAGCTTCCTCAAACATTGAGAGACATTGCAAATACAGATTGTTTTGTGAAGTCATAAAAGACCTTCTTTTTTTTTTATAGGCTGCACTGTAATTTATCTTTCCCTTAAAGGACAATGAAATCCAGACAAATTGTTGTATGCAATATAAGACACTACATATAATGAATAGTCTCTGAAAATTTGAGCACAATCGGTCAAGAAATAAGAAAACTATGGCTCTTTGAAAAGAGCCATGTATTTCTTTTAGTGACTCAAATTGGCAACGCACTCTGGCAAAGTTGTGGACAACTCCCCATACATTTTGTACACAAAATTTCAGTTTTGTTCAATTTTCTCAAAATTTATGTTTATCCTTTGTTCGAGTTCAACATATGTTTTGTAGAATGCTTTTATACATAACATATCATGAGTTGGGGGAATGGAAAAATGTGACTATGAAGAAAACTGTAAAAATTGGAACATTTGTGTACAAAACATATGGGGAGTTGTCCACACACTTATCAGAGTGCGTTGCCAATTTGAGTTCCCTATAGGAATAAATGGACATCTTCAAAGAGCCGTAGTTTTCTTATTTCTTACCCGATTATGCTGTAACTTTCAGAGATTATTCTTCTTAATCTCTTCAAGACTATGAATGCAAGATTTTGCTTGGGTTTCATTGCCCTTTAATTGTTTAATATTTTGTGTACGTTATGTTGTATTTGTAGGATGTAATATATTTTGTTTATTTAATTTACTATGTAAAGCGCATAGAGAGTAATTTTGTCTATTATGCGCTATATAAATATACATTATTATTATTATTATTAAAAACATTAATTGATGTACTAAGTTTGTTGGACTACAATGAAAAGTGTATTGAATAAAGAACTACCTGTATAATAAAACGTTTCTATTATACATTAGGTTTCGGTTGACTGCTGAGGAAATATATAGAGTGCTATTTATGGTGTATCTTGAGTTGAAATTAACAATAACAGGTCTTAGCAATGATTCTTAGATTAGAAGGATGGTATTAGCTTCATAATCAAATATTTTAAATGGATCTATTCTCTAATGAATTTTCCATTGAAAACAATTAATTGTTATAATCAGAATTCACGTGAAAAAACTATCGGTGATTGGCTACAATTCATTTTTGAAGTGATTTCCATGTCATATAACCTTTAATTAAGAATGCATTAAACGACTAGCAATTTAAATGCAAGCATTTCATTCAAACTAAATATGGAAATATTGTCATCATTGTTTTGTTGTTAGGTTTTAATCATTCATCTATATGCTGAAATATGTTGACAATCAAAGTTTTTTTCTCTTACAATATAGCTTATTTTGCATGTAATGCAAACTGTTTTGTTATTAGTGTACATGATTCCATCATGGTGCAATAGCTAAACATTTCCACATTATGCTTTTAATCGTCCATCTAAAGGCAGAAATACCATACAATGTTACGTTTCATTAAAAAACACACTTATTTGCATATTATGTATATTGTGTTATTATTTGTGTAATTGAGTCCAACTTCAAAACGAATATTTTCCAAATGATTGCTTTTAATCGTGCATCTAAGTATACACTCCATTTTCATTTTTTTCATATTATGCAACTTGTGTTGTTAATCTAGATTAATCCGTCATATCACCAGAACATGAACAATTACTAATCAAATTGTTTGGTTCCAATTATGCATATAAACGCACACAAACATTCCAAACAAAGTTGTTCATTGTAACAATAGCTGATTTGCATATTATGTCGATTCGACCACTTTGCCCATCTGTCACTTTGGGGGACATGTATAGTGGTAGTAAAAGACTTTCCAGACATTAATTGCGAAGGAAAATTCCGTGTTGCAATTTTGCCACAGGTTACCTCTTTATATTTGCTAGACTGAGTTCGCCCGAAAATGGGTCAGATTTTTGAACGATGTACCATTTTTACACCTTGAGCACTTCTATCCTTCGCTGTGTCTCCCCATCTATAACGATATTACCTATATTGGTATCATCTGAAAGGGCATTAAAAGGAATTTTATAAATGTATAGGCTAATAAAGTTATCTATATGCTTTAAGCGCTGGGGGCTTAGACCTTCACCAGCCTGCCTATGGGGCTCACCAGAGCAAACTGCCACCCACATCATCCACGAGTGCCCAATCCTTCGCCCACCCGGCCATCCAAACCCAGGCTTAATCAATTTAGACCCCAATACTATTCATTGGCTAACAAAGTGATGTCGCGTAGGAGCTGTGTTGCCTGATATGCAAGAAGAAGAAGCGCTTCACAGGCCCTAAAAGACAAAACAACAGTCATCAAGGCATTTAGAAGAAAAAAAAAAGAAAATTTTGAATCGATTGCTTTTACACTTCACTTTTCCTCCTTATTCCGAAATGTATGCGTTGAAGCTGTTTTTTTGTGGAACCACACATACTTCCTTAAAATGTAAGATGCTTAACAGATTTCTGGATGTCAAGGTTTTACCAGGACATTGAAGTTGAAAACGCAAACATCCATGGTGAGCACCCTCATCGTCGACTGCATAATTACTAGACAGAGCTTGCTATATTACCGTAAGGTAAACATTTTGTTAAAAGAATTGAAGAAATAATAATGACAGAGTGGGCCCCAAAGGATGTGTGAGCCCCCAATTGGTCCGACCACGCTACGTCACAGAATTCTTACAAATTGGTGTTTTAAGAGTGCCATGGTTTTCTCGAACATTTAACTGATCTAACCAAATATTTATAAGGATTAATTTAAATTCACCTGGAGATGAATATCGTACTTTCCTGCAATCAGCGATTGATGACGATTGAAAACTGTTAATTCTAAGATTGTTGTAACATGACTAATTGAAAAAAGAAAATAGAATAATGAATACTATTATATGACTTAGTAACATGCGAGTCATTGATTGGCTCAACACAGTCACGTGATTGCCATAGTATGTTTTATATTACACGGCAGAGCCCACTATTCACCGCATGGCGCGGGCTGCAAGAGAGATTGTATTATGACGTCACAATGAGAGAGAGTGGTTCTATTATGACGTCACAATGACTTGTCAACATATCACTTCGAAAGCCACATTCTTTAATCGAGCTCAGAGAGGCTGAAAGTGTAAAGATGTGTTACTTTTGTTATATATAATATAGTATGGTACATTATCGGAATCGACTAAAAAGTCATTGAAAACGACCCACCATTTATATTTTTATAACAAAAGTAGCTTTTGGTGGCCATCTTGGAAAATGGCCGCCATGTTGGATTGTTAGTACTTGCCCCACAGGATATGTCTGTATTGGCATATTTAGTTTCTGCATACCATTCATAATTGGAATCGCCGCCGAGTCTATTGAAAATGACAAACTCTATTTATTTGTATTACCAAAAGTAACTTTTGGGCGGCCATCTTGGAAAATGTTGTTTCCCCAAAAGTGGACCAAAGGCAATACACGTGCCGATTTGTGTGCTTGTATGAAAATCCTGCGGGGTTAAGCACTTATCTGCCCCACTATTTATCTACTCTGCAAAGGACACAAACAAACCAGAGGTATAACACATAAATGTAGTATTTCAGTCCTGAAATGGTAGTTAACAAATACTTGTCTCATGCATAAAACACATAATTCCTTCAATTAAAGTCTACATCAGACTAATGCTAAACCATATCTGGCAATCGGGCAAAGAGAAAGCGTGTAGATGTACATAAATCGGTGTCCACATTTGTTTTAGCCATATCCTCATGACTAAATGGCAAAATTGGATATGGCAACTGTTTTAAGTTTTGTTTATGGTTTGTATTACCATACAATGTAGTTTGTTTGGAAAAGTGAAATTGTAAGAGAAATATCAGCATCGAGTTTTGTACGTAACATTTATGACAAAGAGATGTTTGGTTGCAATTCGTTAAGCTCTGTTTTTTAAGACATGTTTTGCACAATATTTGCAAATTACAAAAATAAAGTTGCCACAGTAACCTCATGTGTAACAGGTTTGTGCCCTTGATCAAAGCCTATAATTATACACTTTTGTAGAAGAGGTGTTGTGGTCTTGTGGTCAGAGCTCCGTTCTTCGCACTAATCGGTCCGAGTTCGAATCTTGGCCGGAAGGTGACGATAAAAGGCGGTCCCAGAAGAAAATAATCATAATTGATTGATAGCGTCTGCAAAAACAAAATAACCAACCAACCACAAGCGGCGTGGTAACTACAAGAGAGGCTGCACGTTTCCCCCAATTATTGGATCAAAAGGATACACGAAAATAGGGGAAATCCGAAGAAGAAAAAAAAATGCATATTAGAGTGCCCCCCCCCCCCTCCCAATCAGTTCGTATACTGTGGTACACAAACAATGTATTCTGTATCGAACACCTTGTATAACGAAACTGGCATGCATAGCTAAATGGATGATTGCATACAAATGTGATACCTAACTGCCTAACATTGGTTTTACGAGGTCCGTTGATGCAGTACCTCGTCTGAGCTCGTGTAAACCATACAGAGTCCATTATGGAAGGAGAGCTATAAATATATTTCTCTCTACGTATGTTTGTGACATTCAGCATTATTAAATCGATTAATAACATAGAAGGCAGACAACATGCACGACTGATTACCTACGCAACAATAACGCCCGATTGGTGGTTGGCCAGCCTTTTGTCAAGGCCCTTTTAATACAGTTATACCTGTAGGTATCATATCAATTGCGTATGCCATATATTAAGCGTTATTATATTATTAGTGAGACAATGTATTATCCAAACCATCGATTTAATAAACTTGGGCCTAGGTGATATTTTTCTTTTTAAGGCAGATTTATTTCTGCATTAATATTAACAAAATCAAAATAAAATATACCAAGAAAAATTGTACATACATAATAATAAAACAATGAAATGGGAATAGTTATATAAACATATAAATTAATGTGACAATAATTTATGTATATTATTACAACAAATAAACAAATGCAGCAGACCAACCATCATAAGCAGGGAGCTTGAGTAGATGGTGGCCTGGGAGGGGGGGGGGGGGGGGGTGGGGGAGCTACATGGTGCCAAAAAGGTGTTGTATAACAATTACTAACTCATCACTTAAATGAGTAATCTAATTTATAAAAAAAAAATACAAATAAATAATATTGCCTCGTTAGGATGATTGAACATTATCATCAATCGAAAATGTGAAAGTGGATAACTGGAAAGCACCTATAGGGTTAATTAACTTGCAGCGGCTAGTAGGTTATTCATTATTCAACAAACACATTGTTGCCCTGAACAAAGGCTAAGTAGTTGTCATGCAGCGTGTTGTGGTATCATCAATGAACACATACATTAGGTACATGGTTGAATCTCAACATTCAAACTTGAACGTGGAAATAGCCATTCGAAACGTATATCAGTGTATCGGGGTTGCTTAGTGTACATAATAATACTGTAATATAATTCAATACGAATATAAACGGTATTATCGCCACGATCATAGAACGGAATACAAGTGAACTTTGCAACCCATCTTTGAGTATTTAAATGCATATGGTCATGTTTCGTATTACAACTGTAATGGATTATATTTCCTTACATTCGATCGCATCATTATTTTGATTGAAAAATGTGTAATGCAACTAGTATGGAGTAGCGGTGATGCAGTTCATTGTGATAGTATTAGTTGTAATCTTTCTCGGTAAATACAACGCATCATGCTTTGTCCAAGGTAAGCCTAACACTATTCAATTCGCTTATTGTAACAATACTTATGTATAATATATAAAGGCTGATACTATATATTAAATGTTTGTATAAATATATGTCCTGGCCTACACGGTGAAATTATAAAATATGAATTCAAGTCAATAGTGTGTCAGAGATAACAAGGATATAAATTTAGTTAAATATTCCCTATAAGATGTTGCCATTCTCAAAGCGTTACACAGGGCCCACTACCTTACAATGGGCATATGGTAAATATCAACAACGCACACGATACATGACCTACATTTGCTTTATAAATACATAATATCAACATGCGAAACACGGAATTAAGAATGGAACTCCATAAATATGTAAATACTTAGTCTTATTCTTAAGAACTTTCATGATTAACTTACATTTCATGCAATGATTTTTACTACACAAATACAAAACATTGGCATCAAAAGGGTTTACATATTATGGTTAATCAATTACCGTTAAAATATATTCCTCCACTCTTGAAACTGGTATCATCCAATGTTTACATTAATCAAAATACCAAGCCCATGTGTTTTATTTTATAGGTTTTCCCGGCCAAATTCGTCAAAATAGCAGGCATATTCATTATGTCATTCAAGTTCGCGTGATTTTTGTAAACCTGCTGTTTACACTGTTCAATTTTAAACTCCAGAACATTCATCCTCGTCAAATTGCATTCAGTTTACAACGACAACGTATTCAAATTGGTCAGAATGTCAAACAATTTGGCAATACACATCCGTCATTCAAATTCGTGCCAGTTTGCTTGACCTTTGATTTCGGACCGATTTGGGTTTTCTATTTCGTTTTCAGGCGTGCTTCTTTGCACATCTAGCATTCAAATAAGAACGATCAGAACAATCATACAGTATGACGCATTATGAAGGCAGGGGGGGGGGGGGGGGGGGGTGGCAATTTACTTCCCTATTTCCCATTATTCCATCACTCCCCAACCACCACCCCCACCCAAGGCAGGTTTTTTTGAAGGTCATATTTGTCTTTATTCTTTGTTTAAAGACTTATTTTAATCTTTGTTTTCCGATACACACTGCTAATTAATGTTCACATTTTCACATTTAACTGGTAATTGTAATGTTATGTTAAGTCATACACTTGTTTCATGTTTTCATTTCATTTCCATTTTTCACTCAGTGCTTGGGTCATTTCTTTTTAAAGAGTTATCTTAATCTTTCTTTTTGAGATACACACTGCTAATAAAGTGAAATGGAATTGTATAGGCCTATTCCTATGAAGCTACACTCTCATTTGTACAAAACGAGCGAGTAGCTGTATAGGAAAACAATACAACTAAATAAATTAATGAAAAGGATTGCACACATTTCAAAGATGTTAGCCCGCAGACGAAATAGAATATATGAACGCCTACATTTTATCTTTGAGGACGAAATCGAATGCTCTTCACCTGATTTTCTAAGTTGAATGGTGTTATTTCAATTCGGTTTGACACAAGTTAGCAATCGCACGGTTCAAAAATAAAATTGAATGAAATTATTTGCTAATTGAAACACGATCCTCATCTTCATTCAATTTCGTTCTAAATTGCGTGCTGTTAATGAACATTTGAGTGGTATTTTGACGAAATTGGCCGGGAAAACCTATAGTACAATACACTACTGTATGACAGTCTGACAAACAAAACATGTATTGAGTTAATCTAAACGAACTATTTGTTGTCTATTTTCGCTTGATTGGCACTGTTGCCATTCAACATTAAAAACGAAATATTATATTAACAAAAGGGAAATTTGAAAAACCTAAACCTGTCCCATGATTTTATTGTTAATACGAATGCAACAAGGTCTGAGGGAACCGCTAGAATTCCAATTGTATTTTGAGGCTTTGGACAATGCTACTTTTAAGTTCTGGATTTCAAAAACAAAACAGGAATATTACCGTTATAAACATGTTTTATGACGCTTCAATTTTGGATTCATTAAACATGTTAGTGTAGATTGAAAGATTGCAATAAAGAAGCCAATGTGACCACAAAGACTATATCATTGCATAACTGAATTATACTCGGGACATTTTAGAATAAATCAGAAATATTCAAATCGTTTAGATATCCGTCTAGCCGGAGGCGCGAGCGTCAACGAGGGCCGCGTTGAGGTACTCGTCGCTGGTCGCTGGGGGACTGTCTGCGACGACGGATGGGACATCAACGACGCGCATGTTGCTTGTCGACAGTCGGGTTACCACCAAGGGGCGGCCGTGGTCGTCCACCGGGCGGGTTTCGGTCAGGGAAGCGGACCGGTGTGGTTGGTTGACGTGGGATGTAACGGGACGGAAGCTGGCCTCGAGGAGTGCCAGTCCAGCAGCGGCATTCCAAACGACACTAATCGCTGTAGACATTGTGAGGACGCCGGTGTCGTGTGTCAAGGTATTTAATGATAATGATAAGAATCATGATGTTGATGACAATTGTAATAATGTGGTTGATGCATTAGTTAGTGGCACGATATGGGACGAGGTCTGAAAGGCGTAGACAGGAATTATTCAAGGGGGGTGGGCTACAATCTTCGAGCTCGTAATCGTGTGCCGGTTTGGGTGGGATGCAAGGAGCCCGGTGGTGACGGGGTGTACCCATGATCGTTCAGAATTCCGCGTACAGACGGGTCTGTGTAGCATATGTTCAGTAAAAAAAAATGTTCGCGACTGAACATTATGCTATGTACAAAGACCCGTCTGTACGCGGAATTCTGAACGACCATGGGTACACCTCGCCAATGTGTACACCACCGGGGCAAGGAGTGGAGCCCCGAAAAGCATTTGGATTGTAGCTATTCAGAACTCCAAACCAAAAGTACAGGCTAACTATAGCAAGCAAGCAAACAAAACAAAATGGGGGTGGGGTGACGGGCCCTGCACCCCCCCCCCCCCCCCCCCCCTCCCTGTCGCTACGACACTGGTTGAATTGTTAGGGTCCTACAATTTGTATTCTCCCATTCATCTACAATCTAAAAAAGAGCTTGATAAATGGTACGGTGTATTGTGTTATTCAATGCATAATTTAATAACTATTGAATATATTGTATGATCTAAAGTCGACCGTGGTAAGCATATAAAGTACACTAGAAGGATTTGTGCAGGGTGTCACATAACTAAACAAAAAAATGAATATGCACCATGAAGTCGTATTACATTTACCCATATCATCCTTTTAAATATTCAGAGGAGATACGCTTGGTCGGAGGTTCGAAGCCAAGTGAGGGGCGGGTAGAGGTGTACTCCAACGCTACCTGGGGAGCAGTGTGCGGGGCCGGCTGGGATGACCTGGATGCTACGGTCGTATGTCGGCAGCTCGGCTATGATCAAGCCCTGTCGATTGATCAATCGGCCGCTAGTTCCGGAGGTCAAAATGGTGATGCGAACTCCATAACGGGCGAGGTCGTGTGCACCGGTGGTGAGGAGCGGCTGCTCGACTGCCCCCTAGTCATCGTGCACGGTGATGTGGACATATGCGGGCAGGTGAACGAAGCCGCTGTTGAATGCCAAGGTAAGCAGGTGTTTTCTTTTCGTTTACCAGCACCAGATATTCAAATTGCAATGTTGCTTTCTCTTCGGGACTGTAATGCATCTCTGGACACTTAAAGGGACGGTTTCCCCACCATATATTTACTTTTGATTAAGTTCCCTACACATTAAAACCGAATTTCATGTAAATACGACCAACATTGACCATTTGGGCAAGGACGGAGCATCATTCACAGTCACTCGCTGTACTGCCAAATTCCATTCATCGCAAACAGAATGGAGGCTGCCATTGATGTTTATGTTAATGTTTATGTATGATTTAGAATTGTTCGCTCAAAAATGTGACGTCAAACACGAACTACTCTTTAGTGTTTGTGCACAATCTCCCTGCGAGCTGCGAGAGCTAACAAAAAGAGCCCGAGCTTGTTAGTTCGGGTACGACGTAACATTTTAGCGCGAACAATTAAAAATCCGGGTTTTAAAACATATAATGGCAGCCTCCATGCTGTACGCGATGAATGGGGTTAGCCCATACAGCGATTGACTCTGAATGATGCCCCTCCTTTGCTCAGAGGGCAAACGTTGGACGTAATTGCATGAAAATATGATGTTTGTATGTGTAGAGAACATAATGAAAAGTAAATTGTAGGTGGGGAAGCTTCTCCTTTAAAAGTGCTAGGATACAGCAGCTGCAAATTGCAGCGCGAAGGCAAATATTTAACCTTTTAACGCGCATCGTGGTTAATCACATTATTTAATAATCAGACAAACCTACTTCCAGCTACATGTAGAGGCGTGTGAGGGTCTGTGTGAAGTTAAAACAGATCCATACTCCATGTAGAATTACTGTTTTAGTGTATGTACATCCGGTATGTTCATACAGTGTAATTTAGGATGCTGTTCGAAACCAGCTTAGGGAGTGGTTATTTATATCAGTTTAACAATCCATGTTATAATAATGTGCATCTTTATTGCACCTATCATTGTCAGAAATTCGGATAGGAAACGGTGCAACTGCGAACGAAGGTCAAGTCGAGGTCTTTAACGGTGGTCGTTGGACTGCAGTCTGTGATGACCAGTGGGACACACTCGATGCCAACGTCACTTGCGAACAGTTGGGATACACAGAGGGTGCGGTTAGCACAGCGTGGAGGGCAAACAGCACCATTGCCAATAGCAGCAACGGCAGTAACATACTTGGGGGCTTGTCCGGGAGTGGTATACGGATCAGTGGAGTAGCGTGCGCCGGGACGGAAAGCCGGGTGTTGGATTGTCCGGTTGAACTGATCGGTACTCGAGATTGTGGTAGCGGCGTCAGCGCTGGGGTAGTTTGTCAAGGTAATGAGATAATTTAGTATGTGCTTGATTATGTCTAGGGTAACATTGCAAACACTCATTGTATCATAGTATCACGATTGAATGACCACTTCAGATCTTTTGATCAGATAAAAGAGCTGCAGTTACATGACCATTAGCCTTTTAACAAACATATCCGATGAGAAATGGTTTATAATAATTTGTATCCTTCTCGGACACATTTTCTTTCAAGATATCCGACTGGTGGATGGATCAACCCAAAACGAAGGCCGAGTCGAACTGTTCGCCCGCGGGCAATGGGGTACAGTGTGCAGCGACGACTGGGACATAAACGACGCGCATGTGGTGTGTCGTCAGTTAGGCTACGCGCTGGGCGCGTCGGCCGTCACAGTTAAAGCATCGGGATCCTCATCGGGAGGATCGGGGAACGGTAAGGGTCAGGTTAAGCGCTTCGCCCGTGGGACTGGTGAGATTTGGCTGGACGATGTCGCATGCGTTGGGACAGAGCAACTGCTCCTCGACTGCCCGGCAAGCCCGCTCGGCACCAACAACTGTCCGCCTAGCCATTCGAAGGACGCTGGTGTTATTTGCATAGGTAACGGCCATTATAGGTGCTCTGGTTAATTATACTTAGCCGATATTTTCGGGGTATCACGTAATTCATCTCATTAACTGCATTTTTAAATTTACTAATTCAAAACAAAAATAATTGATAATGCTGCTTTGTAGAACCCTAACATTTATTGATGACAAACTAACAAAAAATAAACAATTAACAAGGATGACGTTCTCCCATATTTGTCTTAGTCAGCGATAAGGCTTTATATTCATAACTAGCAATCTCATTTTTTTTATTTTTTTCAAAAAAAAAATTATTTGCAAAGGCTTGACATCTTCCAAACTCTTCCTAAATTCACACAAGGAAGTGTTTCAAATGTTCCTAGAAAGTAGAACTGGTTGTTTGTCTCATCGTCATGCCCATAAATCATCAGTCGGTTGCAAGGACTAAGCAGACACCACCGGCGTTGTCTTTGAAACTTTGAAACCACCATAACATACTTGTAAACGTACAATACCAAGCTTCAAATAAAATATAAATTATGTTTGACAACTTGTTGCTGTCATTTTCAGTTCATCATTAATCATATTCAATTGCTGATAATTTAGAATATGTTCCCTGCTAACCTTTACAGTCCAGACCGATGCTTGTTCCTCGTCACCGTGTGAACACGGCGCCACCTGCGATGTCGTAAGCGATGGCTACATGTGCGCTTGTGCAGCTGGGTATGGTGGCACAGACTGCGAAACAGGTTAGCAACAACATTCAAACTCGTTTATTATTGCACAAGGCCTACTGTCTCCATAAATTATCCGAGTCTCAATCAATTTTAAATGTATCGATGTATAAGTTTGTAAATATCTAACTAGACATCAGTCATAGTGTCGAGGTGTATCTAGTCGTGTTTTGATTAATGTATTTTTTCTCCCAGATATTGATGAGTGTTCCTCGTCCCCCTGTCTGAATGGAGCAACCTGTGAAGATGGCGTTGCGTCTTACTCGTGTACGTGTGCGCAGGGCTTCGAGTGGTCACACTGCGACAAACGAGCTGGTAAGTTATGTCGTTTATTATCGTCCTTTTGAAGGACAATCATTATGATTACGATCCAAACTGATACTTCGATACTTAGCTCCGAGCAATTTACTGGTAAGCCTGTCTGCGCAAACATCATAATGTTCACGGCCGACATGAGGTGACTTGTGGGGATAGTGTTGCGTCTTACTCGTGTACGTGATCGCAGGCCTTGGGGTTATCTCCCTGCGACAAATCACCTATTACACAGAAGGCACACGGTAAAATGCTGAAGGGATGACAAAAAAGTACACGGTAATAAATTGTTTAGATGTTGTCACCTATCACCTGGGTGACGAGGTACTCAGTCAAGTACCGTCTGAGGGGTTAGGGTTAGGGTTAGGGTTAGGGTTAGGGATAGGATCACTGTACAGATTATCCCACCGTGTCCATCAGATTACAGAAGATGTCATCCCTTCAGTATTTTACCGTGTGCCTTTCTTTTTTTTTTTACGGTGGCTTACTGTGTGCTTTTTGTGAATCGGGTGGACAAATATACTGGTTTAATAGGAATTGTTGTTTAACCTGTTCGGTACTAGACTTCGAAATTGCCGTAGAATTAACAATGGGCCAACCTTTTTTGTTCATGTAGGCAATTGGTTAACACTCCACCACACTATCAAATGTAAGGTAAACATCAATCCTGTAAAACTTTGGTCCGAACCTTGTACCTGAGAAGCTTTCCAGTGGAATCACGACCATCATGTTTATGACATTTGGTGACCTGTGTAGACAGTGTTGCGTCTTTTTCATGCACGAGTGCGCATGGCTTCTAATCGTCGAATTACCAGACCCAGACACAAGTCGGTCCATTTCCTTACATGTTTGTGTTATATAGTCTCAAACCATCGACTACTTAATAAATACCAATACAACAAATATCGCTATCGGAGTATCAGAAATTATCACAATATATACATGGACATGAAGTGAGGATCGTGATGTTACTGCATCGTGTGCGTTCTCCGCAATTAAACAATACAATTAACACATAATTATAGCAATGCGCAATGTTGAAATCTCAAACGATTAGTATTCGTTTTAATTTCCAGGAAACATAACCATATATCCTCACGTCGGCATCATGTTCGGTGGAACGCAAGTCTACATTGGAGGGCCATTCGTAAACGAGAACGACATTGACATCGTATGTGACTTTGGTGGTACTCTGGTACGGGGCAGGAGAGCACTGATACGCAACAACAAAGTCCTCTGTGTCAGTCCGACGTTTTACAGAGTAGGAACGATCCCGATTTCTATGTCGCTCAATAACGGCTCCACGTTCGATCACCACATCGAATTCTCGATCGGTAAGATAACTATTGTCACCGCGACTTATGTAATACAGAACTAAATGCACTTATTATAGTATTTATTTCTAATAGAGTACAATACCTGTGATAGCTGGGAATGGGATTCTGAAGCCTGTTTTTTGTTGTGTTTTCAAACGATAAATCTACTTTGTCTCAAGCTAGTATTGCGATGCTTTCGACATTTAGACCAAATGATCTGTCTAGTAGGTGCTTCGCAATACGTCTAAATTCGAAATTATAGGGAATGAGAGATATACTTATTTACACTATGTGCAAACTTTATTCGTATGCCCTACATTATTTCAGTTAACATCGAAGATGGGCCCGTACACGTGCAGGCACCGGCAATCGATAACGGTCATCTTCTCACAGCCATCGACGTCACCTGGGACGTCGATGTGTTGGATGCCGTCAACGAGGTCGACATCGTCCTCTACGGATATCGTGAGTCCAGCGATATCGTTGAGTTTGGTGGTCCGCTGGTCTTTCTTGCCAGGAATGTTTCTTATGCACTAGGTCGTCTCACAAATATTTCACTGTCGTCGAAAGCCAACATCGATTACGACATGGGAGTCATCGCCGTACGGCATTCTGTTGGTGTCGAAGGGTAATGACTTTAATTAACAGTATTGCCCTTGTTTGAAGAGATAAACGAATCAATTATATAAACGCATGTAATTTCCATTTGATTTAACTCACATTATGCATGTTATGTGTGCATATGTGGTGTTTCACAAACTGCTTGAGAAAAAAACTGTTTCTCATTTTAAAATCGATCAATAATCGCATTTAAATATGTTGCTCAAATTCATCTAATCTGTAATCATTAATCTGAATAATATTTTATATGTATAACGAAAAAAAGAAGAAGTTATGTTTATGAGTTCGATCCTTCCACTTTAATTATCCGATTATTATTCATTATGTTTATAATAGCCATATAATTGCGATGTTACAGCTCACCACGTGCAACACTTTGGGGCAAAGTTCACGTGCTTCAGTGGTACAAAGGTCATGACCATGCGCACTGGTGCTCGTCCTGGCTCACCAACGAACCTCGTGACGTCAGCTTCGTGGAGGCCACGCCCACCTGCCCGTGCAGGATCCAGCAGGTTCGTCTCGACATCGCCAGGTTCGGCCCGGATCCCGAGTGTGACGAAGGTCTCCGAGGGACCACTTCGGCAAACTGCGCCAACAAACAGAGCGCCGTGCACTGCGTTCGCGCCATCTCGCCAAGGTTAGTTGAGTCTATTCCTAAGGTGAACCATTTTCCATAATGTGATTATATCTTGAGTTTTTTTTTCAAAATGAAGGCTTTGATGTTCATAATTGTTGATACAAAATACTTGAATTGTATACAAAAAAGTATATTAACTGGAATAGCACCAGTTACCTGAGGGCATTCTGAAATAATCGATTGGCCTATTAGGATGTCTTTTAGAGCGCGTTTTGCCTGTATTTGACATTGATGTTTTTTTCGCCTCATGGGCTTTTGTTCACTATACATATTATTAAAAAAAAAAAAAATTGAGGGTATAATTAAAAGGAAATAAATTATCCCTTATAGGTGTGTACAATCGGAATTATAGGAAACAATCGAGTTTTGTTCCCCTTTCGTGTGCACCATCTACTCTTGATGGCTGTGTTTGGTCATGCTTGGTCAAGCTTACACGACTTCGTTCAAAGCATTGATATTTATTTTTCCTGAACTTTTCTGAATCAATCAATGTGTGCTTTACTTTCTTCCTCAGTGCCCGTGGAGGGGGCCAGGAGTGTTGCTATGATGAGAACGGGGACATCATCAACGTCCAGTTGTCGAGAGGGGGCGGACTTTTACATCGCAGCCACCACGCGGGTGTGGCGCCGTACGGTCAACCGTTCAAGGTAAACAGACGTATACAATATTTGGCATGTAACTTCATCTGTATTGGTATTCCATAATGAAGTAACATGTTTAACTTTGTATCACAATACAGATATTTACCTCCGAAATTGTCGGCTGTCATCTTCAGCCATTGTCAGCGTGTTGACCCGACTTCACCTCTGTGACGTAGTCATCAATATTATCTGGTCGAGGATATTCGGAAGCTTGTGTCATCATGTGGCTGTCCGTGTTCTCCGGATAATGTTGTTGTTACAAATAAAATGTGATGGAAAACTGATAATGAATATGCCATAGCCACCATCATTTCAAGCATCAATTTCATCTCTTCATCAGGTACCGTACTTATCACATTTCTTCGTGGACGTCCTACCCTGGACCTACTGTTGCAAGTACCGTTTTCCCTACGGAGAGCGAGACCCTCTGTGCGCCAGCTACACGCGGCTGAGACCGTCTCAGATGTGTGCTGGATACCGACAACCATACTCGGGTAGGTTGCTCTGTTAAAGGTATAGACCAGTTTTGGAAACGCCCCCCTCTCAAAAAATTAAATGGAAGCTCTTATTACCAATCATGTGAAAGAATATGTTTTGACTAATACGTGATGATGCAAATTTTGCCTGGAAACCGCCTACTAATTGATATATTTGGTAAATTATCATATCGATCCGGCCTCGATAGATATCGCGACGGTTGATATACAGCCACGTGCGATGCGTGTAAATCCTATGACAAACGCGCACCTGGAAGCAAATCGCTCGAACGAGCGTACGAATGTGGCCAGCGCAGACGGGCCAAGCTGACGGTGAATTTAGGCTCAATGTCAGCGGCTTTCATAAACGTTTTTACTGATTTTTCTGCATTTGACGATAGTACGGTTCAGACTTGTTCACACACGCTCCTTGTTATGTTATTTCAATAATACTAATCAATTAGTTGGACCAATAAAGCTATTTCCCACTACTGGTCTTTCCCTTTAAGTGTCATCGGATCGAAAATTGAAGTTAGCAGAATGATGCTTTTCTATTAGATCGTTTAATTCCAGAACTCACGTTCTTTCTCACTAAGGCGACAATTTCTAAACAAATTAATTTACCCGGTAACTGTTTTACATACAAGTCCATATATTTCACTGTAATATCATTTCGTTAATTCAAATTGGCAATACAAATGCAAGCATAAAATAGACTTTGCGGTAACGTTTTCTTTCGTGTATCAAACGTTAAACATTAATTATACAACATCCGATTTTGCTTTGTTTAATTTTAGTCAAATATCATTGATTAACAGCCCTTGCTACTGGGGACCCGCATTTCGTGACCTTTGACCGAGCAACATACACGTTCAATGGACATGGAGAGTTCTTCTTATTGGATGCCCTTGACGGCCAGTTTGTGTTGCAGGGACGAATTGCCCCGCTTGCGAATACTAGTAAGTCCAAACAATAATTACACTCCATTACGTTTTACTAAGTTAGCCGTGATCTCCACCACGGTGGAAATCAACTCAACCATTCACTAAGTTAGCCGTGATCTCCACCACGGTGGAAATCAACTCAACCATTTTAATAGCTTTCGTCAACATTCCATGCCCTGTTAACTCCCCCCCGAGACCTAGTGGTATTATAGAGATAATCTCCTCCGGTTACACGCAGTAAACCGATAAGAACGGTGTAAACGGTGATAAAATTATACTAGAGGCACGAATCTCTCAACCTCTCCTCAGGCCTGAGAAGCGGTTATTTTCTAACTTGGGTGAAACGTAATGCGAATTAACCCATTCAGGACTAGTCCCTAAAATAATCAGGCAGGAGTCTATGGAGAATGCATGTTATACCAAACATACTCAGGCAGGAGTCTATGGAGAATGCATGTTATACCAAAACCAGTCCGTCCTGAATGGATTAATGCTACAAATCAACGGTTATTGATGAAACTATTCAGTATTTAGATGAAATTTTCAAAGACAAAGAAAACATTGAACATTGTACATTAACCATACACCGATTGTACTGCAATGCGATTCATTACTACACCTGAACAACGAAATGGTTGGAGTTATAGACCAAGAAGTTAATTAAGGGTCACCTTTATGTGTGAAGAGATCGTTATTTATTGTTAGGGTGTTGTGTATATATAAGTCACGGTACTAGGCCAAAATTATTCATATCTAAACTCGTGGGACCCACATAAACAGGCAACCCGATATTAAACTACATTGCTGGACCTCCACTTATTTTGTGTAATTTACAGATGCGACAGCGCTCGTTGCCATAGCAGCGAAGCTCACAGACAGTGACGTCATCCATATCCAGACCAATGAGCAAGGGGCTATCGATGCGTACGTCAGAATTGGGGATGAGGAAGAGTATAGCAGGATCGACTTGAGCCAATCACCAACGTGGATATACACAGGTAAATATATATACTCTTAACAAAAGTTATACCTTACTATTTAATAAACATAATGCTTTTTTAAACTGTTAATGTAAATAGATCGATTGTAAAGCCCACAATACGCGCCTTTGTATCATGTTTATAGATCCGTATGGCATAAAATAAAAGTTAATATTGCAAAGCTGTTTTTATATGTATATGTACTTACTGGCCATGAGGGCAACTTGTCATTTTGTGTGACGTAATGACGAGGTCCTTCGTAATATTGATAGCCAAAGCAACTGGACTGGATTATATTGTCTTTGAGAATGTAGAACGGATATGTCCTCACTACTGTCAATGTGTGTAATGTAATACTCATGACAGGTGTAACCATCACCGGACGGAATTTGTCCTCAGACGGAATTCGCGTCATTTTCGATGGCGAGATCGGACTTCGAGTAACCTCGGAAGTCGTTTCGACAACGACCTCCACATGGAACACTCTGAGCATCTTCCTCGTGGTCCCTGATTCCTTCCGGGGTCAAACGGAAGGACTCTTCGGGTCACTAAACGGCGACCCCGACGATGACTACGTAACACCGACTGGAACTGTCCTTCCCTCTACTCTGACGGGAGAGGGACTGCACTACCAATTCGGATCAAAATGTAAGTTTATTATCGTGTTCATACACATATTTTGTATAAGCATGTTGCCTTACTTCGACTAAACCATTCCTACCACGTCCTAATAATTCTTCGAACTGCATGACAATTAAATAAATGATCAAACAAGACGTATTTATTTTTGTGCAAATGTCAAGTATAATACATTGTTTGACCAATAGTCCATAAAACACAACATTCCTTTTTCATTACGTTTTAGGGAGAGTCAATGGAAATGAGTCTATATTCTTCTACGAACCCGGCACGGGTCATGAGACGCACTACAATGTAAACTATGTACCAATGTTCAACCCTTCGGCCAACGGAGTCGTCAATGAAACGCTGGTCGATCACGTCTGCAAGGGAAACCAGTTCTGCGCGTTCGACTTCTTCGCAACCGGCTCGCAGATTTTTGCGGAATCTACATTAAACACATTTCAACTGTATGCATGGGCACTGAACTACAGTCACATTGGTAAGTATACATTTGTTTAATAGTTTGCAACGTGTAATAATTGTTCAACAGGTCTAAATTAAGGAATAGTGCTAATATGCGTTTAATGAGCCAAAAAGAAAGTACATGTATAACATTTGGTAAATGATGACAGTAATTAGTATACTATACAAAAGTTGACTGAAAACAAAGTTACGGAATGGCATTATACGTTTTGTTTATATTGTCTTTAATACAGTAACGTGTCCCACGCTGCCGGCTCCCGAGAACGGAAGTGTCATTGTTTCCCGCTACAGTGAAGGCGGTGTTTCAAGATACTACTGCGACGATGGACTCGAGCTCAGCTATCAGAACAACGCCACCTGTCATGCGAACGGTTCTTGGAGTAGTGTAATGACGCCCTCTTGCGACGATTGTGGAATTGTTCACACGACGTTTCCATCTACAACATCAACAAGTCTTGCGACCACTACTACTTATCAAACGACATTATTGGCTAGTCATACACCTACAACTACAACAATTACAAATCCGTCTTCATCTACAACTGCACCCTCAACTAGTCCATCAGCTGTTTCATCAACTACTATTCCTACGCCCCCTACTCACTTAACATCATCGACTGCACCGACAACCAATCCAACATCTACAACTGCACCAACCACTAATCCTACATCTACAACTGCACCAACCACTAATCCTACATCTACAACTGCACCAACCACTAATCCTACATCTACAACTGCATCGACTACTAATCCAACATCTCCAACTGCAGCAACCACTAATCCTACATCTACAACTGCACCAACCACTAATCCTACATCTACAACTGCACCAACCACTAATCCTACATCTACAACTGCACCGACTAGTAATCCTACTTCTACAACTTCACCAACCACTAGTCATAAATCTACAACTGTACCAACCACTAATCCTACATCAACAACTGCATCGACCACTTATCCTACATCTACAACTGCATCGACTACTAATCCCACATCTACAACTGCACCAACCACTAATCCTACATCTACAACTGCATCGACTACTAATCCAACATCTACAACTTCATCAACTACTTATCCAACATCTACAACTTCATCAACTACTTATCCAACATCTACAACTTCATCAAGTACAACTTCATCAACTACTAATCCAACATCTACAACTTCATCAACTACAACTTCATCAACTACTGATCCAATATCGACAACTTCATCGACTACTAATCCAACATCTACAACTTCATCAACTACAACTTCATCGACAACTAATCCAACATCTACAACTTCATCAACTACTAATCCAACATCTTCAACTTCATCAACTACTAATCCAACATCTACAATTTCATCAACTACAAATCCAACATCTACAACTTCATCAACTACAACTTCATCGACAACTAATTCAACATCTACAACTTCATCAACTACAACATCATCAACTACTAATCCCACATCGACAACTTCATCGACTACTAATCCAACGTCTACAACTTCATCAACTACAACTTCATCGACAACTAATCCAACATCTACAACTTCATCAACTACAACATCATCAACTACCAATCCAACATCTTCAACTTCATCAACTACAACTTCATCAACTACTCATCCCACATCCACAGCTTCATCAACTACTAATCCAACATCTACAACTTCATCAACTACTAATCCAACATCTACAACTTCATCAACTACTAATCCAACATCTACAACTTCATCGACAACTTATCCAACATCTACAACTTCATCAACTACTAATCCAACATCTACAACTTCATCAACTACTAATCCAACATCTACAACTTCATCAACTACTAATCCAACATCTACAACTTCATCGACAACTTATCCAACATCTACAACTTCATCAACTACTAATCCAACATCTACAACTTCATCAACTACAACTTCATCGACAACTAATCCAACATCATCAACTACTAATCCCACATCGACAACTTCATCGACTACTAATCCAACGTCTACAACTTCATCAACTACAATTTCATCGGCAACTAATCCAACATCTACAACTTCATCAACTACTAATCCAACATCTTCAACTTCATCAACTACTTATCCAACATCTACAATTTCATCAACTACAAATCCAACATCTACAACTTCATCAACTACAACTTCATCGACAACTAATCCAACATCTACAACTTCATCAACTACAACATCATCAACTACTAATCCCACATCGACAACTTCATCGACTACTAATCCAACGTCTACAACTTCATCAACTACAACTTCATCGACAACTAATCCAACATCTACAACTTCATCAACTACAACTTCATCAACTACAACTTCATCAACTACTCATCCCACATCCACAGCTTCATCAACTACTAATCCAACATCTACAACTTCATCAACTACTAATCCAACATCTACAACTTCAACTACTAATCCAACATCTACAACTTCATCGACAACTTATCCAACATCTACAACTTCATCAACTACTAATCCAACATCTACTACTTTATCAACTACAACTTCATCGACAACTAATCCAACATCATCAACTACTAATCCGACATCGACAACTTCATCGACTACTAATCCAACGTCTACAACTTCATCAACTACAATTTCATCGACAACTAATCCAACATCTACAACTTCATCAACTACTAATCCAACATCTTCAACTTCATCAACTACAACTTCATCAACTACTCATCCCACATCCACAGCTTCATCAACTACTAATCCAACATCTACAACTTCATCAACTACTAATCCAACATCTACAACTTCATCAACTACTAGTCCAACATCTACAACTTCATCGACAACTTATCCAACGTCTACAACTTCATCAACTACTAATCCAACATCTTCAACTTCATCAACTACAACTTCATCAACTACTAATTCAACATCTACTAATCTAACATCTACAACTTTATCGACTTCTTATCCAACATCTACAACTTCATCGACTACATATCCAATATCTACAACTTCATCAACTGCTAATCCAACATCTACAACTTCATCAACTACTAATCCAATATCTACAACTTCATCATCTACAACTTCATCAACTACTAATCCAGCACCTACAACTTCATCAACTATCAATCCAAAATCTACACGTTCATCGACTACTAATCCAACGTCCACAACTGCACCAACCACTAATCAAACATCTACAAATGCATCGACTACTTATCCAACATATTCGATTGCATCAACTACTCATCACACATCCACAACTTCAGCGACTATCAATCCAACATATTTAACTTCATCAACTACAACTTCATCAACTACTAATCTAACATCTACAACTTTATCGACTTCTTATCCAACATCTACAACTACATCGACTACATATCCAATATCTACAACTTCATCAACTGCTAATCCAACATCTACAACTTCATCAACTACTAATCCAATATCTACAACTTCATCATCTACAACTTCATCAACTACTAATCCAGCACCTACAACTTCATCAACTATCAATCCAAAATCTACACGTTCATCGACTACTAATCCAACGTCCACAACTGCACCAACCACTAATCAAACATCTACAAATGCATCGACTACTTATCCAACATATTCGATTGCATCAACTACTCATCACACATTCACAACTTCAGCGACTACCAATCCAACATATACAACTCTCTCGACTACTTATCCGACATTTTCAACTGCACCGACTAATTATGTAATATCTACAACTATCTCGAGTACTTATCGAACATCTACTACTAATCCCACAGCTTCGACTACATCATCTACTAATCCTACATCGACAACCTCATTGATTAGTAATCCAACATCTACAAATTCACCAACTACTTATCCAACATATTCAATGTCACCGGCTACTAATCCGACATATTCAACTGCACCGACTACTTATTCAACATCTACAACCGTATCGACTACTAATCCAACATATTCGACTGCTTCAACTACTAATACAACATCCCGAACTTCAGTGACTACCAATCCTACAACCTCAACTACATCGACTACTAATCCAACATTTACAACTACATCAACGACTTATTCAACATCCCCAACTTCATCGACTACTCCAACATCTATAACCTCAGCGACTACTAATCCAACATTTACAACTGCACCGACTACTTATTCAACATCCCCAAATTCACCGACGACTACAATTGCACAAACTGTTAGTCCTACATCTCCCACTTCATTGACTAGTAATGCAACATCTACAACTGCATTTACTACTAATCCAACATCAAGTCATTCAGCACCTATGACTTCAAGTCATTATGCAACTACGACTACAAGACAATCTACGTCTACGATTACACGTCATTCTACGCCCACGACTACGAGTCATTCTACAAATACAACTACAAGTCATTCTGCACCTATGACTAGAATTCATTCTTCCCCTACTACAAGTCATTCATCACTTACGACAACAAGTCATTCTTCACCTACAAGCAATTCTTCACCTACGACTACAATTCATTCTGCACCTACGATTTCACGAGCCACTAATAATTCTACAACATCGGACATGAACACAACAACGTTATCAGGAACTGAACAACCATACATATCAGGTAAGTTGAAACTAATGTCCTTGTTTGTATAAACAATTGTGCATTAAAACAAAACATAATATGAATGACCTGTTAACCTATCATAGTTCTTCTCGACTGGTGATGACGATAAAGCTTTAACATTATTCTTATTCTATCAGTTGAAATGTTCGAGTGAGATATATGTTTGGATAATATTATGAAGGTTTATCTCTGTATTATGCACTAGTTTTAAAGGTCTGTATATTTGTAACTAATCATGGTACATGTAATTACAACCTTCACGTGCTTCTCTCGTGTGTGCTCTCTTTTCTCACTGTTTCTTATCGTTCCGTGTACGCAGAGAAGCAGCGTGCTTTACCTGATTGTATTTATTGTGTACCCATGTATTTGTCATTCTGTTTGTTATATGGGGGCGCCATACCCTTATACGCCACGCCCCCCCCCCCCCCCCCCCCACCCATTCCCCCTCCTTCCCCACATCCTTAGCTACGGAACTGCCACACCACGAATCTTTAGCACATGACTATACTCCCGTATTATTGAATGTCTGCATTATTTTCATATTCTCCGTCTCAATGCAGGTTTCCCTCCATGGGCGATCTTGTTCGTCTTTATCTTTGTTCTGGTCGTCATAGTAGTCGTAATCGTGGTGATAGCTGACCGAGCCTCGGAGAGGCGAAACAGACGGTGAGATTGTAAAACTCTTCATAATAATAATACAGTTCTTGTATAGCGCATATCACACCAAGGTTTGTCTCTATGCCAGGCCCGTAGCCAGGGGGGTGCGTTGGGTACGTACAATAGGTCTCGGTCCCGTTTTGGTAAATTTCGCACCCCCTCCCACCTTGAAAAATCCTGGCTACGGGCCTGTATGCGCCTATAAAGAAGGAAACATATTATACGGAGATAGGATGAATACAGAGATAGATAGGAGACAGAGAGGAAGAACGAATGCTAACACAAGTGACAATGTAAAAGACAAAAAAACAAACAAAAAAACATATTAAACTATTATTTCAAAAATAAGTGTGTTTTTAAGTTGGTCTTAAACCTTTCGATAGTATCAGCTTGTTTTATATTCTCAGGAAGATTATTCATGAATGTATGATGTATACTAGTACTGTACATCTGTTAATACTTTTACTTCTCTTATTCCTACGTTTACTACTACTCACTACTAATATAACATACAATATTGTCAATAAATAAATACAGCAAGCGATCAAAGGAATAATCGTTTTTGTTTTTTTCATTTATATATTTTCCCCACAGTGTGGCACCGGCAGAACACAATGCTGGAGCTCTGTATCAAATATAATAGGTAAAATACAATCATATGTGAAATTAACGTTAGTTGTCCACGGACAAATTCATCAAAGGTGCACCTATAAAGTGTCAGATATTGCCCAAAATTACATTTGAGACTTAAATCCTATACCAAAATTATTGTAAGATATATCCGAATGATGTGTGAAAGTTTTATTGAAAAAGAACACTGCTTTCCTGGTTAAAAAAGCGACAATTTGCGTCAGCTTTTGCAACGAATTACTGTATAACGTGTATGAGGTTTGTGACCGTTCATTAACGCACTTGAACTGAATTATTATCAATGATAGATATCGTCATACTAAATGGGCATTGTAAAAAATCTAACCCTATTTTAGTATTATCTTACCATAAGCCAAACAACACGGTATAAGAGAAATGTGGAAAATACAAGTAATTTTCGTGGAGTTAGACACTACTAGTTTCACTTTATATGTGTGTTTCTAGTAACAGTGTCCCTGGCTGTATGTATTTTCATTTCGTGCTCGCAGTAATAAAACAAAATAATGAATTCAAAATATAGAAATAAGAATGTGTCCCGGATCGGAAGGATGAGGTATGTGTGTGTGTGTGTGTGTGTGAGTTGCATAGGTTTTGAAGTGAGCCTGAACAAATCTTAACGAAAATAATATTTTCTGATTAATGGACCTCTGAAGTAAAAAATAATAGTTCACGAATGTCACAAAGTGAAATAGTATCTATTTTAATACGTGTGGTTTGCGGTTGCACCATGTGAGATGGGTGGATTGGTGAGTCCTGAAAAGGACTATGTTAGTCCTAGAAAGGACTTTTGGTAGTCTTAGAAAGGACTGTTGGTGTAGTCCTGAAAAGGACTGTTGGTATTCTTTCTAGGAGAGTCCTAAAAAGAACTGTCGGTAGTCCTAGAAAGGAATGTTGGTAGTCCTAGAAAGGACTGTTGGGATAGTCCTGAAAAGGACTGTTGGTATTCTTTCTAGGAGAGTCCTAAAAACCTAAAACCGCAAACCACAAACCTAAAATACACCACCATGGAAACCGATACTTACAAGCAACATTAAGTATCTATTTTATTACAAGCCATTATCATAATTATAAGAGATTCAAAATGTATCACAATCTCTCCTTCTTATCTACAGATTGATTGGTCGATAAGTCTGGCGTGATGTTGGTTTGGATTCTGATTGCATTAAATCGTAAATCACACAGTTATATTGGCTTCTCCAAAATACTACAAATCATTGGTGGGTTTCAATATTTAGTTGTTTTTTGTTTTAGTAGCATTTTTTTATTGTAACGTGTTGTTGTTGAGAGTGTGATTCTAGAAACAATGTCTATGTGAGGTAATGAACAAATAAGTTGAATATATGGAAAAAAATACATTGTTTTAGAGTTATAATAAACTTAGTTTCTGATCAGAATTGATGTACACACAGCTTAAATATCCATATATCCGAGTTTTATAAATGTGGGGCCACGTTCATTTGATACTTGAAGAAACTATGCATACAACCTACACTTGTTTGTAAATATACTGAAGTTGATTTAAACTGTTTGTTATAATACATGTATTGAATAATTATTTCATAAATAAATCGTTTTTCTATTTCATTGGTAAAAAGATGTGTGAATCTTCCAGGTGTCTGAAGGACTCCCTCTTGCGTTAACGGATGTTATTTTTATGAGTTGCATATCGATCACTTTGACTAAGTCTATAATATGCTTTTTTACCATGCAATCATGATTGAATTATAACTACTAGTATTGAATTATAAAGTACAACATGTACACGTTTTAGATATTAAATTTAGTTTGACCATAACTTCACTATGCCTTTAAATATGTCAACTTTGCTTACCGTATAATAAAACTGGATGCAATAACAATGTAAAATTGCCTTGGCTGCCTAAAGTTACACGATGTGTAATTGTATGTTTACCATGCTTAAAGTTAGTGTATATATTTTGTTTTCTTTTGTCTCGATTTTAATATCGTTAGCTTGGGTTTGCTATCAACAAGCATTTTGCTTCAGAGGCGAATACCTGTCATGTTTTACAATGTTTGTTTTAACGTTGTATTTTATCTGAAATAAATGAATAAATTAAATGAAATGAAATACGGTTGCTTGTACAATGAGTAATGCTTAGTATAAGCAATTAAGTAAGAAAAACAAAGTATGTAATACTTACTGCCATACTGCGCACTTATATTCATGTTTTATAATGTCGTGTTTAAATACGTGTCTGTAGATTTTATTTAACATGTGTAAGCTGACAAGTTTACAGTGTAATTTTGTATATGTATCAAATTTCAGTTTGCATTGTTTAATGTTGTTTTAATCGAAATCGTTGTATTATTTTTGTTTTATGTTTTAAACATAATTGTAAGTGTCATTACTTTCAGGCCCGTAGCCAGGATTTGTCAAGGAGGGCCACTGGTTGAGCGGGGTGGGTGAGCGCCAACAATTTTCTAGGCCGAGACCGATATCATGGGGGGGGAGGGGGGAGTCGTCAACAAGACCGATCGATGCCCGAGACAAGAGGTTTTTTTGTTTTTGTTTTTTGTTTGTTTGTTTGTTTGTTTTTTTGTTTGTTTGTTTTGTTTTGTTTGTTTTTTTGGGGGGGGGCGTACGCACCTAACGCACCACTACACCCTGGCTACGGGTCTAATTTAACATGGGGGGAGTGGGTGCGTACGCACCTAGCACACCCCTATCCCCTGGCTACGGGTCTTATTTAACACCTTGTTTTCTTGTGCAATGTAGACAATGTGGCTCTTGTAGCATAACAGCAAACTCGTGTATTGGTGTACCACAATGCACGTTTAACGAATAAAATGTGCTTTTGAAATATAATAGGGTGAACACCGGAAAATATGTGCCTTAATATTGAGATGTCGTATGATATAAGTAAGAACAATGACGAAGTTGCAAATCTATTCATTATACATTTCATTTTATAAATTAATTTGTTATCATTGACTAAATCGATTTCGCAGTAGGCCTATGTTTATTTACTGTCTATGTAATGGACGTATTACGATAAAGTCTATTTTTTTATTTGTATGGATTATAATATTATATTACTGTATGTATTAATGCTGTTTACCTGAATAATGTAAAGCAAAATAAAATATGCAAGCTTTAATATCTTATCGTTCAATAAAATGTTCTATGATGAAAACGTGCACGACTGTTTTATGTTCTATTTGGTATAATATATTAGTCTTCAGCAGTCTTCAGCAGTCTCCAGCACGTCCGGTATTCCTACATGCATCACTTATCCCCATGAATATTACAATGAAATACACACAACAAAGTAATCATAAATAATGATGATACATACTACAAAAATATATCTAAACCTAAATAAAAACATGTTACAAACCAATATTTTTTTTTTTAAATGAGGGTATTCTATTGTTCTGAATCACCATTTGTTATATTGTATTGGTTTAAATGTCTTGGCTATGTTCCATTTCAAATGCAGTGTCATCTAAAGATCATTATATTAATAATGGAGCGCAAGAACAATAAACAGATTCAGTCAAACCTGTCTATAGCGACCACTCAAGGGACCAGCGAAAAGTGGTTGCTATAGACAGATGGTCGCATTAGACAAGTTGGTGGCCATTTTGAATTTATGGTCGCATATATCATGCCTATATGCACATGTGTAATTAATTGGCATTGGTACACGCACCTGTTCGTAGTTTAATTAAGTATATGTTGCATGCATAACCACAACAACAATTGAAATTATATATGAATTGGCATTACATTTTAAATGATATTAAATGTTTGTATTATCTTTAAATTACGTGAAATTGAAATTGCAAAATGTGTCAATGTGTCATTTGTTTTACTCATCAAGAGACATGAGAGAATCAACTGCACTTTTAAATATTCATGTGTAGTTTTCTATAGAATTTTGAAGTCAAGATGCATCGTTTGGTCGTAACAAGCGCACTGATTATCATTGAAAAGAATTAGAAACACGGGGAAACATCCCGCCTTGGCTATTAAAATACTTGTAAGATTCGGTGGTAAAGTTGAGTGCAGTGTCTTTGTTTGACGCATTTCAGTATCAGCATCAGGTACTGAAGTGAAGGGCATGAATAATCTTTGTTTATGAGTCTACAACTGAATCTACCACTAATCCTACATCTACAACTGCACCGACTAGTACTTCAACATCTCCAACTGCACCTACCACTAATCCAACATCTCCAACTGCACCTACCACTAAGCCTACATCTACAACTGCACCTACCACTAAGCCTACATCTACAGCTGCACCTACTACAATTTCAACATCTCCAACTGCACATACCACTAATCCTACATCTACAACTGAACCTACCACTAATCCTACATCTACAACTGCATCAACTACTATTTCAACATCTCCAACTGAACCTACCACTAATCCTACATCTACAGCTGCACCTACCACTAATTCTACATCTACAACTGCACCGACTAGTATTTCAACATCTACAACTGCACCGACTACAATTTCAACATCTCCAACTGCACCTATCACTAATCCTACATCTACAACTGCACCTACCACTTATCTAACATCTCCAACTGCACCTACCACTAATCTAACATCTCCAACTGCACATACCACTAATCCTACATCTACAACTGCACCGACTACAATTTCAACATCTCCAACTGCACCTATCACTAATCCTACATCTACAACTGCACCTACCACTAATCTAACATCTCCAACTGCACCTACCACTAATCTAACATCTCCAACTGAACCTACCACTAATCCTACATCTACAACTGTACCTACCACTAATCCTACATCTCCAACTGCACCTACCACTAATGATACATCTGCAACAGCACCTACCACTAATCCTACATCTACAACTGCACCGAATACAAGTTCAACATTTACTACTGCACCGACTACAATGTCAACATCTACAACTGCACCAACTACTATTTCAACATCTCCAACTGCACCTACCACTAATCCAACATCTCCAACTGCACCTACCACTAATCCTACATCTAAAACTGCACCAACTACTATCAAGTTTAAGTTTCAAGTTTATTTATTTATCTTTCTTATATAACACACATTACAAATATGTCATGAACATAGCAAATTAACAAAAAAAAATATGGCGTTACAATAGAAAGATGAGGTGACCTTGGTTGAAAGCAGAGCTTGTGGAATTAAGGTCCCTCGTGTGTATCGTATGGGTATGTCCAGATAGACAAACTCATCAAATAAAAGTACTACATGCCTGATTGTCAGGAACGACTGGCACAGACGACTATCACGACCCCTAATACAGTACGTGCTGCATTATTATTCCATCATTGCCTGATTGTCAGGAACGACTGGAACAGACGACCATCATGGTACCAACTACATTACGCCCTGCAGTGTTATTCCATCATTGCCTGATTTTCAGGAACGACTGGCACTGATGACTATCACGACACCTAATACAGTACGCGCTGCAGTATTATTCCATCATTGCCTGAATGTCAGGAACGACTGGAACAGACGACTATCACGGCACCTACTACAGTACGCGCTCTATTCTTTCATCATTGTCGCTGTTTTTAATTACCTTTTATCATTGTCAGGAACGACTGGCACGGACTACTAACACAGATTTTCAGTAGCAACTACGCAATACGAGCAAGGGTGAGGGGCTCGAAACCTTGCCAGCCAATTTACCAAGGTAATTAGGACCAATGACTCTAACCCATTGTTGTCAATATGCTAAAATATATGATTTACTGCGTTCCCTTCGAGGCTCTGAAATTCCCATAGACTTGGTACACAACCCATCACTGTTTCTGTATTCAAGGGATCGAACACACAACACTTTTTTCCGGCTCGCTGTAAAGGTTTATTTAATCAAACCAGCCCTATAGATCAGTGGAACTAGGGCTGGGTGTGCCCTCGCCCCTTTATGTATTGTATTTTGTCATTAATCGTTCTGTCGATAACAGAACGATTAATGAGGCCTGTTTAAAATGCGACGTATGATATAGCAACAAGCCAAACAATTCAGCAACTCATTCACGCGTAATCAGGACAACAGCAAGTGTGCTTGTGCTCCATCTCTTGTTTTGAACTGTACCTAAACATTTTTGATAATCGTATAATTCGTATTCGATTTTTGAGGTTCGCTTATGAAAGCCGCATTTTGAGCTGATGATAACGCTAAGAACATTACGTTAGGTGTGAACAGAGACAAGGAGAATTTACACCAACAAATAAATTAGGTGAGTCATACAAAGGCACATCATATTACTTCTGATTTGTACATGTAATGGCTTAATACTCATTAAAGGAGTGTCCGCATTTTACAAATCGTCTGAGCAAATGGATAAGGATGAATGTAACACACAAAACTAATTTTAGATCGAGCAACTCTGTCATTTTAATTTTACGAATACAAAACCTATCGGCCAATACATGCCTTTAACTGATTAAGCATAATTTATTTCATTTAAAATAATAACCTCGCTAGTTTTGAAGTTTGGCTTGCAAAGGGGGTACTCCTTTTAATATACATTTTTAATTAAAATGCGACTAGTAATTGTACCGATTAAGGTGCCTTCGTAAAGCACAACATTAGGTCTTTTTCAATATTTAACCCTAATAAGGCCGGGGGGCCATTATGCCCCCCCCCCCCCTCCGCGATTTGTTTTATTGCTCCTAAACGCGGTAAGATGAAGCGCCACTGCTTGTTGACTTTTTTCTTTCGGGTCTTGCGCAAACAAACATTTTGAAAATCGAACCAACCGTTATGAAGTCACGTGACCTTTTGTCTATGCATGTCAGCTCGAAAATCGCCAAAATTTGTGATATGTGTACAAAACATATGGAAATCTCAGTTTCCGTAAAAAGAGGTATATCATTGGTTATTTGGTCTTGTTTACATTCGATATGTTTGTTTTAGGGTTCAAAATAGTCTAATTATTGTTGGATATAAAATAAACAACAAAAACAATAAAATATATAAGTAAAACAAAAATAAAAATACATACAAAATTATAAAAACAATAGAAAACATAAAGAAGAACCTGGCTCTTCCACATTTTATTGTTGTATTATTATTCCAAATGCTCTAAAGAATACATGTAGTGTAAACCAATGTTTAATTATGAAGAAAATATGATTCATGGGTTAAAATATGAATATCTTATTTGCATAAATTACCATCAATATGCAAATTAATGAATTTTTCACAATTTTTAAATTACCATTGTATTCTATACACTTCACTTATTATGCGTGCAATTTTCTACGGTGATCGGGCGCTCCGCGGTCGAGATCTTAAGGGGGGCCATAATGCCCCCCGGCCGTAGGAAGACCTTAAATAGCCCGGCCTTTTTAGGGTTAACTCAGATATGTAATGAGTTAAATATTGAAAAGGACCTAGTGTTGTGCATCATGTTTGGAAACAAACAAGAGCGAGAAGGTAATGTTACTAAACCAACATTATAACAGGCATGTTAAAAATCTCTTCTTTTTTTAATATAAAGTGCATAAGTGAACAATAGCCCTCAAGAGCATCTTAAGAGCTCTTAAGGGCCAATCAATTCGTTCACAGCAGCTCAAACGAAATGAATATTTAATAAAGAATTATAAAGAATAATTAAAATAGAATAACAAATATAATCTAGTTAGACAAGAGGTATTCATGTGCACGGCCTTTGAAGGATTGGAGACCCACATTCGTAATATTGCCAACAACATGGTCAGGGAGAGAATTCCATATTCGGACAGCACAGTGGATAAAGCTTCTGTCCAAGGAGTATGTCCTAGCTTCAGGGGTAGTGACTGCGTGGTCGGGCATGGATGAACTTAACCGAGTCACGCGCCGTCTTTCCAACGGAGGCTATTAAATATTTCAATTCTCATACACGCCCAGTCAGGCAATTCAGTCATTCCTAACATATCCGTCTGAAAATGACGCTGTACAATCTGAAAATTTGCCCACTGACATTTTGTTCAACTTACACTTTTACTCGTCTAATTTAAAAGTTTCTGCTTCTGTGGGGTCCAACAACCATGTGCATATTTAAGTATGGAATTCCAGTTTGTATTTTTATCTGTCTCATGGGTTAAATCAATTTAAATCGTATTCAAATTTAAATTGACTCTTCAAACAAATTTGTCATAGCCCCTTATCCGTTGACATTTGACTTCGTGACCCAGAAGTCTCGTCTGATTATATATTATTCAAAATGCACAAAAGTATATGTACCAGGTGTGTTGCCAATTTGACCATCAATTCTCGAAATGTGTTTAGCAAGCTGTATGCATAAACAATTAGCTCTGTGACATGACCTTTGAGTTCATTACCCTTACATGAAATGATATCATCGTCTTCTGTAATTGCAGGCAGGTACCGCGATTTGTACATATCGGTCCAGCAGTTTTGAAATAAACGTATAACCCAGGTATACACTGGCAGCCATTTTGTAAAACATGGCGCCCATGGGCACCAGGGGCTAGTTCTGAGGTGGTTCGATGTCTATTTTGCTTTGAATGAATTACTTCATGTGTCATGTATATGCTAAGATGCACGCTTTTATCATAAAGTGCATTAAGTTTTATCTACGAAATTATGTATAATGTGTTGATATTTTGAATGAAGTATTGAAATTCCTACTAAACATAAACATAATGTTTTTGCCATACGTCTGCATTCACGGGCTGTTTTAGAATATGAATTGCCTGGAAAATTCACTGATTCCGGTATCTATCTAGTGAACACAACAATTGTATTTTAGCCACTGAATTCAATTTTAACTTTTTTAATATTTCACTTTGTTATAATGTAGCTAACTATTACCCAGGGAGCAAACACCCCCTTTTTTAGGATATCAAACATGGAATGTTATAAAAGGTTGTGCACCAGAAATGTCTTCTAGGACCTTCTAGGATCACAACCTAGGTGCATAACCTCGCGATCTAGCTACTGGAAGTCGACAAAACGCGTATGAACGATTTAACCCCTAATGTACGTAAATAGCGCATTATAATCCTTAGGGTTCATGAAGGTTTGTCTCTGCTATTTTCACAATAACACTAATACGCATAATGATATCATCAAATTGCTTCAGATTCGTGATATGTAGGGTCTTATGCATCGTTTGATAACAAATTTGACCGCATCATGTCTTTGGTTAATGTGTCACGTGTCATTTTTATGTCACGTGTCATACAAACAACATGAAATTGAAATGTTTAGACTATTTAAAACGTTACACACTTTTTATATGGAAGTCTTCAAATGGCATTCAATGTTATTTTGGAAAGATTTTCAAATGATATTAAAAAAGTAATAAAACAATAGAACACATAACGTATTAAAAACAATAACATACATAACAACATGAGTTCTTGATAGTGTATCTATGGTATATGTTTTTACTAAATCATTATTATAGAAGTAAACGCATTTATTTATTTCACATCTTGATAATGAAATGCACAGAGTGTAGATAATTAGAAAATATTATATTGACTATGGAATGCAAATATGTAATAGGCCTTATATAGAATATCTATCATGAAAGAACCCTAACAATTTAGAACAACATAATAATGTTTGAATCCGTGACTTTCGCCCTCCCTAAGAAAATACCCTGGCGCCGCCCCTGTAGTATGGTACAGTTTACTAATAAGAATGTTATCAAGAAACTGCAAAATGATTGGCCATTGCATTATATTACAGCAAAAAAAAATGTAATATTTAAAGTTCAAAATCCTTAGACATGGATCCATTTTTCACAAGAAATCCTTAGACATGGGTCCATTTTTTACAAAGAATCCTTAGAGTATGGGTACCTATTTACAGAAAAGGGACCCTTGGATGTACTATAGGCTCGGAGGTCTTAGCCACACACCCCCGTCCGACTATAATCTGAGTACCCCCCCCCCCCCCCCCCGGGGTAATGATGTCGTCATAGATATTGGTGACAACTCTGTGAGCCACTTAATACCCGAAACCACAGATAATCAAGAAACCAGTCTTCAGATTTGTGGATTAAAGACTAGGACTCGGACATAAAAAATTCCCTTCCATTAATTGCCCATTTTGTCAAGTTGAATAAAGGGCAGATTTAAGCGGTTTATTCAAACACTGTTCTCATTGAGGAACCTCAGAGCGTTTCATGTAAGTGTTAACTGCAAAACATCTATGGTTAAAAAACTAAATGACTGTCGAGCACATCATTGTTACTCTTTAGCGGATGATGTACTGTACACAAATGCATGCTGTTTAATTTTAGAGGGATATCATTCAGCAAAATTCTTTAGTAGTATAAATCAACATATCCAAAATATAGTCTAGTGTATATCACATTTGTAAAAATACCATAGAGTAAATTATATTGGCATCTAAAAAAAAATCATCTTTCTAGACCTGAAATTATTTACAAAGGCCTGAAATATGTTTTAAAGGTTTTGCTTGTAATATAGATTGGAAGGACACATGCCTTCCAATCATGAGGTCCCGAGTTCGGAACCACAGAGAGCCCGGAAGGATAGAACGTGATTCTTTAGCAGTGTTTTCGCATACAAGGTGTCATGCTAGAAGACTCCCCAGGGAGTGGAAATGTGTACTTTGTGTGCTGGATGTATTACAGTATGTATCCAATGACTGGGACTCTCGGAGTAAAGAATAATGATGTGCCGCGAGCGTCAAATAAACAGAATGTTCGCTATATAGCAGCCACCTCATGTCATTATAATTAATACAAACTATTATTATTATGTGTGTTCCTTGTTTTAAATTCGTTTGTTTTGTATTATCATTTTGTTTGCCAGTGTATCGTTTTTAATCATATTAAATGCCATTCAACATTTAGTATATGGTTTTACAAATATAACATGTGTCATTCTATAATCTGAAACATTTTTGTCCATAAGAGTATGTGAAATTTCATTTTCTATGTCTGACACGTGACATATAAAGACAGGTGACATAAAAACCATAGATATAAAAAGGCACATTTTGGTATCAAAAGATGCATAAATATCTATGGAAGACATATCCGAAGAAACGCAATGATAGCAGCATGCGTATGGGTGTAATCATAACAATAACAGAGCAGAACATTCACGAACCCTAAGGATTTAAGGTGCTTTTAACATACAGTAGGGGTAAAATCCTTCATATGTGTATTGTAGACTTCCAGTAGCTAGTTCGCGAGGTTGTGCACCTAGGTTGTGCTTCTACAAGGTCCTAGAAGACAATTATGGGCCCCAACCTTTTATAACATTCCATGTCTGTAAAACCCCCTCTGCTCCCTGGGTATATGTTGATTTCACTGCAGAGATTCGCAGGCCAGTGAATGTAACTAAACATTAAATACATTTGATGTGTAAATCGACCTGAAAAGTTATAGAATCTCGTTTTTTAGTGATGATCATTATATAATAATATATGTTGAAATTATTTAAAATTATGAGATTAATGGTGACAATACTGCTAGCTTTTGTGAAGATTTGAGACAGGGTGACTGGTAGAGATGTTTGCAATGTCGTGATGTTAATAATAGATTTGATTTGTTTATGGAAATGATAATTTCCATTTACAATACACGTTTCCCACTTGTTGAACTTCAACAGGCGTGTATTTTGTATACAAAACCATGGGTCGATGTTTGGCTCTAGAGTAGTATAAGAATGTGTATATTTGATATAGAAATATGGTATACTCAGAAGTGCGACAGAGAAATAAATCATTATACCGTAGTTGCTGGAGAACCCGGACAGTCACACACAACACAGATAGCACAGTGCGTCATTGACTTTGTACACACACCGTGCGCGGTGTCCGGGTTCTCCTGCACTGCGATAAATTGAACCTTCGTGCATGAAATCGCGCCGTGCGGAAACCCGCTTTGCCGTTGGGCGATAATTTTTTATCAGCGAAGGCACCGCGATATTACGGTCCAATTGGTGTAAGTTTCTACCGAAATGAACTACTGAGCGTAGATTTACAAAAGCGAGAATAAAGATTATAAAAATTGTAATCTCAAATTATCGTGAATAAAATAAAAAATAACAAATGTTGGAGTTTAAAGACCGACTTTCAAGCGATTTTCTGGATAACCAGGAGGACTACAGAACAGCAATATACATGTATTTTATGAGCAATATGCAGATAAATCGTTTGATATAAGTTTCGAGTCGCATGTTCAGTGCATTATCGGCAAATCTAATTTCAAAGGTAGCCCTGTCCATTTTTTGGCCGGGTTCTCCCCCCGTCCGGGTTCTCCAGCACCTACG
>JBAMJV010005515.1:0-41423 GCA_037951105.1 Echinarachnius parma
TGTACACAATTAAACAAAGATGGAACGCTCCGTGAGGGTTGTATTTGCTGCATTAGCATTCCTTCGTATGGTTCAGCTGTGTCTCTCAGTGTCTTTACAGTGTGAGCAACAAACATTTGAACTAGACAATAAAGCTACAATTACCAATGTTCGTTGTATCGCCGAGCGGTACTTGAAAGGAAATGAAAGCATCAAGTTGTACCGATCTAATGATGAAGTGATTGGACATTGTGATCCAATGTACTGCGCGCCAAGATATTGTTCCTTTTCGTGTGAGACTGAGGAAGAACTTGGAAATCGGACCAATTTTATATGGTGTGGGCCGAAATGTGTTTCCTTCAATATTCTAGATCCTCTGCTTGACACTGATTACGGAGAATATTATATTCTTTTAATTCGTCTGATAAAGTTCTTGCTTTTACCCTGACTAAGACCTCGACGGAAAGTCCACTGAATACAGAATACATTTCTCATTTCGATTCCACATCTGCGCCCAGCAGCACATTTTCAAGCAGTTTATCTAGTTCTCCAACTACAGAACGGAGTAGTGACGGAATATATACTGATTCTGATCTATCTAGAGGAATGTCCAATTGCTCACGAGAATCATGCACGACTTATGCTTCAACCATTAGTGAAGTTGAACCCGAAAGCAATGACATTACGTTTACCGACGTATTTGTGAAAGTTTTTATCCCCATCTTATCTGTTGCACTCCTCTGCACCATCGGAACAGGACTATATCTTCTAGCGCGAAGACGCACGTCAACTGAAACACTGGTTCGAGAGCTACAAAATTAATCAAATAGCTCTGTCAAATGCAATAGAGGCGATAGAGATGGCCTCCATGACATCACGGCCTCCATACAGCAATATCATTCCTGAAACTGGTTATCGTGCAACCCATCAACAGGCACCAGCGTTGCCTCCAAGGACCCGCCCTGGTGACAATAACAGAGGTACTTTTTCCAACCGATGAGTGTACGGCATACGGAAAGAGCTGGGATAACTGTAACCCTTTGTCCGCCTCACGTGTGCACGCAGGACCTCAAGGTGGGTCAAGATAACGGCTAAGCGGGCGGCTGGGGCGTACAGGGTGAGAGCACGTACTGCACGGTGGATGATTGCAAACGGAATGAAGTAGCCAGTCCAGTGGCGAGTGGTCAGAACAGACCAATAACAACCATCGAAGATCTCTAAGTAGACTGCAATACTGCAGATGATGAAATGCTAAGCAGGTTATATGCCAAAACACAAAAGAGAAGAAGGGTTCAGGGTCAGATTTCCAAAGATAATTTATCCTCCAATGTGTTCGCGGAGGTTGACGAATCTGACTAAGACGTCCTTAGACACAATATAGTGAAAGAACCAGTTTGCATTGCGTCGTGTCCAATAAACCGTCAGCTTATCCATGTCAGGATTTTGGCTGACCTAGTGACGTTAGCTCTGATATTGAGGAATAAGAGACACCTTTTTGCATGGGCACGAAGTGTTTTCACTTCTCCTCGATAAATATGAACATGTAACAGTAACTATTTGATTGTTAAGAAGAAATGTTTCCAACGATACCTGCTTCGTGTGTTGACCGGCTTTCCATACTCTTATCCTGCGAAGTCGGCGCAGAAAGACCCATATTAATCAGGGCTTCCAGACAACCGCGCTCCTTCTGATGTCAAGTGCAATTACGACACTGGCGACTCGCGTCGTATCGCATCAGAGTCTAGAGAGAATAGCGAAGCGATAGCAACAGGGAATCCATGTAGTCCTTTCATTTGCAATGCAGGTGACATCCCAGCTTCTAGCAGTGAACAGGGGAGTGTTGCATTGCAGGCAAGCGAGAGAGCAGTCGGGGGAGTGTCACCAGAACCCTTAGGCAGAGATCCGGCCCAACTTTATCTGGATGAGTTCTTTGACTCGTCTGACTACGAGCTGCTGAACCCACGCATAGAGAGGGAGTAACATTACTAAACATGCATCTACAATAATGTATGTAAATCAATGGGTGTTCCTTGTTTTCCCTGTCAATAACGATCGTCGATGAAAAGCAACATTCTTATCTAACTTGAGTTGTAAGCCAATTATGGCTGTATAATATATTCCCCCTTTTTTTTATTCATTGAGGGATTACGTCCTTTGCCCTGATCATGCTGGCTCCGGCCACCTTTCAAGTGAGTGGTGATTTCCTAGACTGCGGGAGTAAAGCCATGTAATCCAGCGACAGGGTGGCATATGATTAGTTGGGAAGAGATCATGACCAACTTTACCACGGTTATTTATTTGATAGTCTGTCTTGCTGACACTACATGCATGACAAGTGAATGTTTTTAATTGCTGGAAAGTTAAAAACCAACTCTTGATTGATATAAATCTAATGTTCTTTGGTATAAGTGTATAAAGTGATCCTTTGAATATGTGTACGCCTGTAAATAAAATATGTTATTGTAAATTAGTATACTTTCGACGTTGCTAAAACAAAACGATGACACTGTCATACCTGGGCCCCGTTGCAGAACGAGATACAATAGATTGTAAGTTACGATTGATCGTAAGTCAGAAAATTTACGCCTTTCACCCAAGATTTGCGCATCTAGAATTCGTGATCTGACTTACGATTAATTGCAACATACAATCGATTGTATCTCTTTCTGCAACGGGGCCATGTTGAGTGATTTTGAGAAAGTTGTTACTGTTTTGAGCTCCCGTTGAGAAAGATGGGTATGCGGATTCATAATAATGCACATGATTAGAGTTGTTGTGATTCATGAACGATTGGATTGTTCTTGATTAGGAGAAATTGCATGTTGACGTATGTTTACAGTTTGAAGAATATGACTGCTGTCATAAGTAAATCCTGTGGTCAAAATAAATAATTGATTTGAATTTACTTTAATTTTGCTGCATTACAAAAAAAAAAATCTTATTTGATTAATGCGTGTAAATATAATTAGTGCTGTATAATTGATATTTGTTGTGATTACTGTGTTTATAGAAGGTATATATTCCTCAAAAAAAGTTTTCTTTAACATGTTTAAAACAAAATATCTCATATTTGTTACGGATGAAGTATATATTATTATACATCAAATTAAAAACGAACATCTTTAAACAACAAAACCTCAAACGAGTACGCACCATTTATATAACGGTATGCACAGAATTTGAATGTTTTTGTTAGTTGCCCTGATAGTTGTGGGCCAAATATTTCCATTCACATGGGTGCCAAGACCATCCAAGTCTAGCGTGACCTACCCAATGTTTGTTATAATCAGAAATATGATTCCCTTTTACCTAATCTCATTCATTATTTAGTGCGTTAGATGAAAACGAAAGTAAACAAACATTCACTTTCTCAAATGATAATTTTGTGAGAGAACACAATGAACAACTTCGTATTTGTAAGACATGAACACAATTCTACGGACAACAAGTCTCCTTACAAAACCTGGAAGCAACAGACCCGTGACATGATTTACAAAGATCCCCATTTCTCCATGATCACTGAAACAAATCGAATAGGAGTTTTCTGCAAAATGCAGTTTCATGCCCGGAAGTATCATTTCGATTGATATAATACTTTAAAATCATCTTTGCAGAAAGTCCGATTGTAATTTTTTTTTAGACAAACGGTATATTTGAAGTAATCATTTACAAAGCTGTGTCACTTAGGTGATCCCTCGCATACATCCGCAAGTTGATTTATATCCTTCGGCAATATGTGAGGTTTATAATAGCTTCTGACCACTCCGGCAATGGGAATCAAGGGGTTTCAGGGATAAGCTCCGCACTACGGTTTTCTATAGCTCAATCGGACGACCACCGGTCTAGCAATCCGGAGGTCTCCGTTGGAATACCATTGTATTTGCTATTTTCGAATCAGAGTAATGAACTATTTAAAAGGGTCAACATAGATTCATATTTGTGTACAGCCACGACTTGTTTGCACATTTGACTCGATAAGTATACATGCCACTATAACTATCACAATAGTGCGCTAGGCCACCATATAATATATATCCTGACCGGCTTTTGTTACTCTTGCCCTACGATGTCGGGTGGGAGCCCAGCATATTGCGGACGGTTACGACGAGACTGCAAGTTAATGAGCAATTTCAGCCAGTCCCGATCCAAGCAGTGATTGTGGCATCTACGCAGGATGTCGGGCACCCAGCCGTGTTGTCACCTGCTTCCCTAGAACATCAGCGTGATGTGTTGCAGGCAAGTAGCGGAGCAAGCGGGAGAGCGTCATCGCAAGCCTTGGGCAGGGATCAGGGCAATCTGAATCTAGAGGAATTATTTGATTCGTCTGACTACGAGCTGCTGAACCCACAAATGGTGCAATTTGGTGCACATCACACAAGCAGCCAGAGCAATGCCAGCCTACACTAGAACTACGTGGCCCGGTATGCAGACAAAAATGCTCACCATGCTTGCTCTAGACCATACACAACTTACTCAAAAATTTGAGATAATCTTTTTCACTGTATTATACACAAAATAATTGTAGTTTGATTGAATTGTGAGGGCAAAACCAAATCAGTGATACCAATTTATACTGATAAGACTGAATCGGGCACAGCTGCAATACAGAATATTCAATGTAATTTTACCTTTTATTGGACTAATGTTATAAAAGTTAAATAGTTGTCTCCGCATGATACAACCAGACTAAGGTTTCAGAAATATCATATAGCATAGCCAAAATAACCCGGCCTGGTTAGGGTTCGGTATTAAAGATTGATATGGTCATTAGAAAGAGGATTGAAAATATAATGTGGTGAGCCGTGGCGGAAGACGGTGCTTGGTGAGGGAAAGGCATGATCGACACTCGACAATAGATAACTGAAACTAGTGATTAGGAGTTAGGAAAGGGGCCCCTATACCGTAGAACACCATCGTCAAGCACCCCCAAGCACCAATATGCATCTTGCTTTTAAAGAGCGCCCGCTCTCTGTCCAAACGGGAAACTTTAATCAAGTATGCAAATGATGGTGAGGAATATTCATGAGGATAATAATGGAGGTGAATCCTCATGAAACGTCTTTAAAAGCAAGATGCGTATAGGTGCTTGGGGGTGCTTGACGATGGTGTTCTACGGTATGCCAAGGGGCAATATGCCAAGTTAAGCTGAACATTATGAAGTGCTAATACACATGCATTGTGTGCTAATAATGATAGGAGAGAGGAATAATGGGAACACATGATGAACATGAAGAGACGTGAGTGTACGTAACGTTATAGTACGGCTCATTGTCTTCCTTATAAAAGAGAGGCCAGCCATGCGTTTCTTTTGTCCAGCGAATTGTATGGCAGGCCGTTAGGAGAGAATGACTCAAAATGACTAAATTCTGGAAACGGCATTGCCTCAGAAAAATGGCCCTAGCATCCAAACGACTTACCCAAAATCCATGTTCGTGGTATCATTTTGTTCTAAAAAGAATGTCATATCAAATGAAATAAAAATTAATGACATTTGGTTGATGGTGTCGAAGAAGTTAACGATCGTAAGTGTTGCAACCTTTCTGGGACACTCTGTATAGAGGCAACAATTAATCCATGGTAGAGTAAACACATATAAAAAAGAAAATTATCACATTTCAAATTCGTAAAAGCAACATTCTGTTTGCAGCTTACTAAGCTTTGAGAAATTGTCAAATGACACTTTTTAACGATTGCAATAAATGCATTTAATCACATGTTTCATTTAATCATTCAAAATGGGTAGCATTGTTTTACAAAAAAAACTGCCAATGCATAACGTTACACGGCTGTTTCGCAACAATGTACAGGGATTGTTTAGCTTTTGTTACGTTTGAACTGGGACATTCGTTGATCTGTGCTCATTCAGCCATTCAGTATTACTCTTTTAGAAATTATCTCAAATGTATATATATATTAATGTACATTATAGAAATGTATTCGTGATACGTCATATTAAAATAGTTATCAGTAATGACATTATAACCACTTGTGTATGGGGTAGTTATTCTTTGTATTCGGTTTATAGTAAAATGAATGTATACGTTTGGCTACAGACATGTCTCATCTACCATCATTATCAAAAGTTTAAGACCACCCTTCAAAATGCAATAAATAAAGAACACAACATAGTTAAACATATTTATTTTTCAGACATACTTTTATTTTTAAACGCATAACCTTTGTATCACACTTGAAATGCTGGGCTAATATCATTACCAGCAAAAAAATACATGGGGGCGGCGGGTCGAATTCGCCCCCCGAAATTCCTAAATTCGCCCCCGGAACAAAAAATGTGCCCCTGAATTTTATTTTATTTTTTTTTGGAATTTCGAGATTTTTTGTGGGATTTTTCTGTTTGGATTGTTACCAAATGTTTATAAATGATCACTTACAGCATTATAGCTTAGTATTAGCCCCTGAAATTCGAAAAAGAGCCTGGAAATTTGTAGCCCCCGAAAATTGGAAAAGTAGCCCCGAAAATAGAGCCCCGAAAATGGAGCCCTGAAATAAAAATATTAATTTTATCGCTGACCGTACTCTTTTGCTACTGACCACTGTAGTAAAAATGTTATGTAATCATTCAATAAGACAAAATAATGCAGTCCAAATTATTGTAATACCCACAAATTCCCAGGTGGTCTTAAACTTTTGCTAATGATGGTAGTATGGCGATGCCCTTTTTCCAATTACGTGTATCCATTTTCTGTCTTGCAACATATTCTTCTGAAATTATTGGTGGAATGCATGTCTAGATAATATGTTACTTTTCATTTATATGAATAGTGTAATAATTATGTGTATAATGATGTCATAAATCATGGCACACGTACTAGTGATATATAAATATGCCAGGATCATTTGAATTACTTTAGTTCTGGAGATTACCCTACCTTTAAAATGTTTCAAGTATCTAAAACTAAGCTTCATATGTTTTCCATGTCACAAGAGATGGCGACATTCAGCAGCGGTCTAGTACCTCCAAACCGGTGAAAGAATAAACATGTAACTTTATCTTAACGCATGTATGCATAGCCTACATATTAGAGTTTTTATCGCAGTTAATATAGTTTTGTAAATTAAATTGAGGCATACGCGACAAGCAAATAAGATATGAGACTGGCGACAGTTAAAGGAATCGATGAAGTAACTGTCATGACTTACTTGACATGTACAAAAGTTATTCATGATTGATGACATTGATGCATCATTGTAGTTTATGTCCACTGAGTTATGTGTGATACCTTCACGTTACGTTACGGATATCATTACACCAAGTGAGCGAAAATATAAAGTGATACTCCCTTAATTATCGGATTGGCAATGTTCGAATATAATGCAACAAGGCATACAAGAACCACTATCAGTGGCGGATCTAGGGGGGGGGGGGGGGGTAAGGGTGTTTAACCCCCCCCCCCCCCCCCCCCCCCCCCCCGCCTTGGGCTGCCAAGTGAAAATGTATCAGTGAAAAAGGTGAACAAAAATCACTTACGGGAGTTCAAAATAGCAACTAAAAATTGCCGCTTCGCGGCGATTGCACGATGATTCCCATGGCCATTGTGTCAACTCCCCCCCCCCCCCCCGCCCCCTTATCGAAAAGCTAGATCCGCCCCTGACTGTTAAAAAATCCATGTAGTATGTCTATTGCAAAGCCCTTTATAGACACAAATGAGCAGGGAATGAGAGCAGATTTTGAGCCTGCACGTGGATTTATGGTAAGTATAATTATGTGAAAGAAGCCATGCAAATCAAAAACCCGTCAAATTCAGGTAACAGTTTGTTTCCCTGTATATACCGGTACATGTTTTGTAAACTGCTTAACTTAAATAAGTGTACCCATTTTGTCCATTTCTTCATACAGATAAGACACACCTCTTAACAAATCTCCAAAGACAGATATAGCCTTGTAGATTCCTTGGTATATTTACGTTATTTATTCCTTACTGTTTGCATAAAAACACCTTGATTTATAGCTCGTGATTTAACCTGTATCTAACAATGGATGACATATTAGATTGCATGATATTTTGGATCCAAGATTCCTTTCCCAATTTTTGCAATTGATTGAGTGCCTAATTTATGTAGTGCTCGTTCAAGTGCATTCAAATATAAGAAAATAAGTTCAGATCGCGTTTTTCCGACAGTGTCAGAAACCTATCGAGCTTTATATTTATTACCGTGTATGTATTACTTTCGATACAGACATGACTCCTTCTGTGTACTCATAATGATTTGTAACTTCCCTCGCTACATTCTCAAAACACATACTCCATATCTGATTAATTCCACTAAATTATGACCAGGATCAAGACAACTCCACTTGCGCATAATATAATGTAACATACGCTCATCACGGTGATAGTCTGATTACACGCACGTCGAAAAAGTGGAATTAGATATGAATACTTTCTATAAATACATCCATTTTGCGGGTTATATGACAAATCAATACAATTTTCACGGCCGACTACAATTCGATATATATGATGAAACATGTGAATGTTCAAAGATTTTATCCAGTGGATGACATGTGAATAAACATGATACTCCTGTGATGGACATCTGATGAAGCATAGGTGCGATAATGACATTTGTTGGAAACCCCTGCTTAATCAATGATAATTCGAGACTAGTTTATATTTTGAAAAGGTACATTTTGTTTTTAGTAGGGGGTATCGACGTAAAGAAAACTCGTATGAAGTCCGATGATTGTTTAAATAATCATCATTAAGCATAACACACATACATATTATACATTTCAACAGTCGGGAACGTTTGACAATTAATGATTCCATGACATATGTTCCGACGACAATTGCTCCGGCACGAAATGCTAAACCGGAACCCTACCTTTGAAGGCGATTTTCTTTGTATTTTATTTTCACAGCCGGTTAAATATACCACATTTAAATGGTTGTATCTCGGCGCTCACGCTACCAAAACTATGGTTTATTTTTCAAACAAAAGCTTAATTAATGGACAAAAAGATGGTGTGAATAACTCAAACATGAACACTATTGGGAAGTGTCTCGATTTCGGCTGCTCGGTCACAATGTTCTGTCACCAAATTAATATGGCTCTCGAGATTAGCCTACCTTTTAAATAACTCATGAATTTGGAATTATGAATCACATTTTTAAAATGTCACCAAAGATGGCAATATTAAGCTGTGGTAAGTATGCATGTGCAATGTTATATTAGTGTTGATATGCCTTTGCAAACATAATTAAAGGACAACGTGATAAGGCACAAGATATGAGCCTGGCGACAGTTATCGTTCGTGATTTTGCTGACATGTGCAAACAGCGATGAATGATTGATGACATAAGTAGGTATTGTTGTATGCATATGTCTACCCAGGGGGTTTTAATCATCCGTTTGACCCCACAAGTATTGTTTTTGGGGCATTTACCCCTTGTAGCAGGTCTCGAGACCACATTGTAACGGTCCCGACAAGCACTACTAATGGTCTCGGTCAAGAAATGTTAGAGGATCCCGTTCTCGGTCTCGAAACTTGTTAACTGGTCCTGGTCTGAGCCTCGATAATTGTCATTTCTGGTTCGGCCTCGAAAATGTTTACGGTACTTGGTATTGGCTTCGACATTTTATTCGGACACCCCAACCGCTTGTAAGGCTCTCAACCAATGGTCAATCGTCCCGGCCTCATACATTTTGCTGGTTATGTGTCCAGTGAGTAATCTGTGAACAATTTTAGTTATAAAGATGCAAATGCCAAGTGAGCGAAGATATATTTGGTCACTCTTTGGACTGACATGTTTCACAAATATAACTTTCCATTTGATAATGACGAATCTGAGCACTTCGATCGGAATTATCTTGTTTACGAGAGGGAATTATTAAAACAATACATTTCCTCCATGCATCTTTTGGAAATCAGAATACAACAATAAATAAATAAACAAGTAGGTATATAAGTAAGAAGAGGGTATTTAACAATGTTACTAGATCCCTGTAATGAATTTTACAGAGCTAAGCATATTTGTGCAATTATCATCTTTTTTATAAGTGTTTGCTAGCTTTCGACACACTTATAATGTAGGCCTTATAATGCTGCATAGAGGTCATGTATGTGTGTTATCTGCTTATAAATATTTGCACAATTTAACAGCTTAGAACAAATATATTAGCCAATAAATAAATGCAATAATTTGCTGTATTTACTTAGGAAATCAATGGCACTGTCGTATACATGCCTAATATTATTTATATTCAATATTTGAACGTTTATGAGTAGTAGTGCTAGTGAACTTTGGTCAATCATGACCTTTTACCGACATTTATATTTATTTTTGTTTGTGCGTTTTTCAGGGCGTGCTACATGAAATAACTTTATATCATGCGCATTCGATTAAAATAAAAGTTAAAGACTTTGTTAAGTCTCACAACCTATAATAAAACACGATTATAAAGCATTTTGTAAAATTGCAAAATTGTTAAATTAACAAGAACAATACATTAGTTAATAAGGGAGGAAAACACGAACATGTCAAAGGGGTATACCGATACTTGCTCTTGGAAAATTTAAAGTAAGTATTAGATTAAAATGGATGGGAAAAGAATTTAATGATTCAGATAGTTTTGGAAAGCAAGATCAAATGCTTAAGAGATAGTTGAGTTTGGGTTGGTGTAGGAGGCGCTGCAAAAACTCATTTTCCGTAAAACATAATCACAAACCAAGTGGCAAATTTGAAAAAATTATATAATTATAATTACATTATTAACTTAATTTGATCAAAATTGGGTCAGATGGCTGAGCCCCATCCACCCGATACAAAAATGGCAACAATGTGTACAATTTATTTCTTCATACATGTAGTTATTAATTATCTGTCTATGTAATCACTAATGCGACAAAACATCACATGCATAATATTGTAATATAAAAAGGAAAAACCAAAACGTGTTATGCATCCTTGTGAGATTTAACGGCTCTTGTTCACAAAAATGTGTTAGGCCTTTCACTTAGTCAATTGTAATGTTGTTTTCCTTTTAAGCATGGTGAACTTATTACAGTTGGTTTGTAATAAAATGATGCAGGTTTAATTGGCTAAAATTCCGTTTGACTAAAACTGTACTCATTTTACATAACTCAACCTTACTCAACTCAACTATTCTTTATAGTATTACAAGATTCAATGGTATTAAGAAAGAGATTTTAAATATAATTTTCAATAAAAAGGTCTGGTGAGCTAAAGTTAATTCAGATATTTCACACTAATTTAACAGAGTTATGTTAATATGAAAATATCGCATATCCTTCAGATAAGCCAAAATAGTAGTACAATATACATTGATATTGATATCTAATTGGAGTCTCTGATATCACATTTCGAAATATATCTACAGTTAATTAATCAATTTGTTTCATCAGGGGTTTTTACTGTTGTTGGTACCCATGTTACTAATATTGATAGGTAACAATAAATCCATGGTATAGTAAACAGAAAATTATCATATTTCAAAATTGCCAAAAGGAATATTTTATTTTATTAATTTGTCAAATGGCACTGTTTAACTATTGCAATAAATGCATTGAATCACATGTGTCATTTACAAATACAAAATGGGTGGAATATCAAACAGCATTGTTTTACCAAAAAACATCAATACATTACGTTACACGTGGGTTTCGCAACAATGTACACGGATGCGCAAGCTTTTGTTACTAATAAATTGGGCCCATTTTTGTCTTGTTCTGTGCTCATTCAGCCATCAAGTTATGAATATTTCAGAAATTCTCTTCAAAATGTACATATCAATGTATACATGTATTCGTGACACGTCATCTTGAAATATTTGTCGGCAATGGCATTATAACCACTTTGTTAATGTGGTAGCTACTTGTTGTGTTCGGTTTGTAGTAACATGTATGTACACTGTCGGTCATAATGTTGGAATATTTTTTTGTTTAGATCAAACTTCATTCACTTCCCCTTTGTTTGCCCCTAATGAACCATTTCAGACTAGGAATGTATTTATTCATGTACTTGCTTTATTTATTTTATACTGCAGGGTAGGCCTGTTGAGTATGCAAAACTGCTTTACAAAGGGCGCACTGCAGTTTAACTTGCATGTTGGCAAACAACAAAATATTATACAAATAGTGCATGGTTTGGAGTTGAATATAGCAGAATAGGCAACGATACATTTTTAATTTCCCGAGTGCAATATAATCGCAAGAGAGAAATTAAAAATGTAGAGTTGTGAATTGTGGAATAATTAACGACTGGAAGCATGTACTATTTGTTATATAAGATGATTATTTTGAGGGAACTAATTTTCTTATCATGTGATAAAGCCATATTGACCTTGCTCAAATTGTGAGTGTTTTCTCGTCGGCCCTGCGTACTTTGTACAAAGGACCAGCGTGTATTAAAAATAATTGCGCGCTCTGCGCATTTTCCTGATTCAAGAACAAACGCACAAGCGCACATTACGCACTCTAAGGCCATCCCTGCGCAGTTATAGTGCATATGCACTATAACTTTACCATTTACTATACCGGATTAAGCATCAGTAATCAACATAGGAATGATCAGTTTCCCTTAATTATGACGTCATCATCTTATATAAACATATATACCCATACATTATAACAATTAAAAACGAACATAAATGATGGGAGAGTGAACATAAGTATACAAGGCATCATTAAATATATACACGCATACTTATATAACATGTTAAGTATCATCTACATGTATTATAAGGTAAAATTCAATTGGATATAAATACACATAATAATAATAATTGATATTTATACAGCGCATTTCCAATTGAAAACTGATCGATGCGGAGGAGTATAGACTACAGAGCCTGTGTGCCAATTTTAGTTGAAAGGTTGTAAAGCCAACACTGATAAATTACACATGATGATGACTTGCTGGACATACGCTTTGGAGAAGAAACGGGTCCATCATGAAATGTCATGCCTTTCAAAGCTTAACACAAAATGCTTGATCAATTAATGCAAACCCATTAAACCATTCCATTGTACATTTGTAGTTTGGAAACATTATATAATCATTATTTTAGTCTAAAATAGGAAAATAAATGAAGTTTGACCTACAAAAAGAATATTTAACTTTATGACCGACAGTGATGATACAGAACATGTTTCCTCGAGTATGTTGATGCCCTTTTCCAATTACTTACAGTAAATCCATTTTCTTTCTTGCAACATAATTATACTTCCGAACATATTGGTCGAATGCACTTCTATATACGTATGTTAATTTTCATTTATAAGATGAGTATGTGTGTGTAGTGGTATCATCATGACACACGACATCTACAGGACCGGTATAATTACTTAAGTTTGGAGATTAAAGCCCAAGATCAGTTTCGGGAAAATAGCCGAATACATCTATATTGATCATGATTGTTGAATATGTATTGAAATAGGGCTTGTGTGGTAAAATCCGACGATAAGCATCGTTAAATACAGAAATATCGGAAGAAAACCGGTGGTCGTATACGCATAGCGTATGGGCGACATATCTGTCCCATTGGGACAGATATACAATTTTGCAAATATATCAGTTAGTAGGCGGTTTCTTGGCAAAATTTGGATGATCCTATATTAGTATAATAATATTCTTTTACATTATTGGTAATAAGAGCTTCCATTTCATTTTGTTGAGAGGGGGGCGTTTCAAAAACTGATCTTTACCTTTAACCTACCTTTAAAATTATGACAAGTATCTAAAACTAAGCTTCATATTTTTCAAATGTTACAAAAGATGGCGACATTCAGCAGCGGTCTAGTACCACCAAACCGACGATATAATAAACTTTTAACTTGATTTGACCGCATGTTTACATGGCCTACGTGCAGATTCATCAAATTTATATCATTTAGTTAATATACCTTTGCAAACTAAATGTAGGCCTACGCGACAAGCAAATAAGATAAGAGCGGCGCCTGTTAAAGGAATTGATAAAGTAACTGTCATGACTTACTTGACATGTACAAAAGTGTTGCATGATTGATGACATTGATGTATTGTTGTGATTTATGTATACTGAGTTATGTGTGATAATTTCACGTTACGCTATGGATATAATTACGGTTCCATGACATATGCTCCGCCGACATATGCTCCGCCGACAATTGCTCCGAAATATGCGACAAAAGCTCCGCGACAAATGCTCCGCGGCAAATGCTCCGCCGACATATGCTCCGCCGACAATTACTCCGCCGACAATTGCTCCGCCGACAATTGCTCCGCCGACAATTACTCCGCCGACAAATGCTCCGCCGACAAATGCTCCGCCGACAATTGCTCCGCCGACAATTGCTCCGCCGACAGATGCTCCGAAGATGCGACAATTGCTCCGCGACAAATGCTCCGCGATATTTGCTCCGTCGACAAATGCTCCACCGACAAATGCTCCGCCGACAAATGCTCCGCCGACATTTGCTCAACCGACATTTGCTCCGCAGACAATTGCTCCGTCGACAATTGCTCCGAAGATGCGACAATTGCTCCGCGACAAATGCTCCTCCGACATTTGCTCCGCCGACAAATGCTCCGCCGACAAATGCTCCGCCGACTTTTGCTCCGCCGACAAATGCTCCGCCGACAAATGCTCCGCCGACTTTTGCTCCGCCGACATTTGCTCCATCGAAATTTGCTCCTATCTGGATATGATTTAAGTCCCAAAATGCAAAAGCTCTATATACCGTGGTGAAGGAGACACCCCACTTCACACCCTCCAATGGTGTTTAGGGGTTTTAACCCCCCCCCCCCCCCCCCACCCCCTTGGGCTGCCAAGAAAAACGCTTTTTTTTCAAACCCACCCCTTAGCATAAAAAACAACAACATTGTCCTCCCCCGCCCCCCCCCCCCCGGCTCAGTCGTCACGCTACTTCGGGCTTGGTATCTTCGCTACGACGCAATATCCGGTGGTGATGCGCGTGTGGTTGATTGGTTGAGCCCCCAAAAAGTTTTAGGTCATTGCGCTACTGGTCTCTGGCATATTATTTTTTCGAGTTCCCAAGCCAAAACATAAAATAAATGGAAATTTTGGACAGCAACCGCGGAGGCGTGAAACTTGCCATAGATTTGTACCACTGCGTACTGCATTCGCGGGTCTAGTCGTGGGAATTCGTGCTCAGTGTGACCACTCCTTTAGTATCGACGCGCATGATCCATGGCGAAATCCCTAATTTGCAAAATTCGCAAACGTTCGCAAACGTTCGCCGCTCAGTGGGATAAGACCTTAAGCATTCGCCATTCAATGGGTTGCTTATAAATGAATCATATAGTCATTTGGTTAGAACGTTAGCGACATGTCTTAAAACCGTTTGCAGAGGCTTGGGACTGTTTTGCAACAGTTTGTGAAAAATACGTTCGTAAAGAAAATTTGAACATGTTGAAACTTTCTTTGCGACAAGAAAAACCGTTTGCGACGGTTTGTGAATTTTCTTGCAACCTTTAACAAACTTTTGCAACGGTTAACGAATCTTGGCGAAATCCCGCGATTTCGCTATATTCGTAAACGTTCGCCAACGTTCGCCGCTCAATCGGAAAGGACCTTTAGGTTAGTCATTCCGAAGGTTGGTTATTGCAAACACTTCAAAATAAATTCTGCTATTTTATAATGCTATAGTGCCAATTAAAAAAATGAAATAAACTGAAATGTTGAATTGGTCTTGCCAAGGGAGGGGAAGGGGGAGAGGTATGCTTAAAGGGATAGTTGAGTTTCTCTTTACCAGAAATCAACCACAAATTTTAGTAACAAACCAGATTTCATTTTCGTATTGACGACCCTATTTTATTTTCGGACTAATATAACGAAACTTCGGAATAATTGAACCTTCGGAATTACGAACCTCTTAAACTGAATTGTCGGCGGAGCATTTGTCGCGGAGCAATTGTCGCATCTTCGGAGCAATTGTCGGCGGAGCAATTGTCGGCGGAGCAAATGTCGGCGGAGCAAATGTCGGAGGAGCATTTGTCGGCGGAGCATTTGTCGGTGGAGCATTTGTCGGCGGAGCAAATATCGCGGAGCATTTGTCGCGGAGCAATTGTCGCATCTTCGGAGCATCTGTCGGCGGAGGATTTGTCGGCGGAGCAATTGTCGGCGGAGCAATTGTCGGCGGAGCATTTGTCGGCGGAGCATTTGTCGGCGGAGTAATTGTCGGCGGAGCAATTGTCGGCGGAGTAATTGTCGGCGGAGCATATGTCGGCGGAGCATTTGCCGCGGAGCATTTGTCGCGGAGCATATGTCGCATATTTCGGAGCAATTGTCGGCGGAGCATATGTCGGCGGAGCATATGTCGTGTCACCATAATTACACCAATTAATTACCGAATATGCAAAGTGATACTCGCTTAATCATCGGAATGACAATGTTCACAGCCATAGCTTGCCAGTGAATTGCAATTGTATACATCGGGACACCCTATTTTCTTACGAAAGGCAAATCAACAAAATAATAAACTGTTCCATGATCTTATGGACAATAATACGAAAACAACTATATATAAATAAGAAAACTGCACGAGACGCGAGTAAGTGTTGTAGGACAATTTTACTAGATCCCTTTACATTACTTCACACAGCTATTCATTAGTGTGCTTCCAAACTTTTGACAGACTCATAAGTTAGTCCTTCTGAATACTGTACAGAGGTCGCTAATATGTGCTATCTGCTTTCGCGGCCATACTTAACATAATTTGTTTGCATACTCTAAATGATTAACTACAGTGTAATCACAACAAGCAATCTATGTATTTAGCAATAAAATAGAGGACTGGTGTATGTAAATATATCAATTTGAAGTTTATGAGTGCATATTAAACATTAGTAAACCATGAACCTTTTCACATTTATGTTATTCAAGTGTGTTGTTCCTGGCGTGCACAATTATATAGCGTTATATAATTCATATTTGATAAAGATCCAAGCAAATTAATGTTCAGTACCACAACATCCAAATTAATGATTAGATATAACTTGGTTTCAACTTGTGCAGGCATAAAGATGAAGTGAAAAGCGTAACAACCACAATCACGAGGGGTGTATTAAGATGATAGATATGGTAAAGTAGATTGTAGGTTGGAGATTTAAAAAGGCAATATTAAAGGAATAGTTCAAATGTTTACAGGGGCGCTGCTCGAAATACGTTTTGTGTGAGGTTATGAAAAAGTGAGTGTCAAATTTGAAAGAACATACAGTTTAACTATCATAATTAACTTTATTTTATCAAAATCGGTTCAGGGAGCTGGAATATCCATTAATAAAGCTAATTATTATAGGACCCAACAACCATTTAATAATTTTCTATAGTATTATTTATCTTTTCTTTAATTGTATAATTGTAATGTTTGTGTTTTTGTAGGTGGATTATATTTTGTTCATTTAACTAAGTATTGTAAAGCGCATAGAGAGTAATTTTACTATAATGCGCTATATAAATGTATGTTATTATTATTATTATTAATGGAAAAAATGCTAAAGGGGTAGTTTAGTTTTGGTACAGAGGGCGCTGCACATCACAATTTGTTGTGAGGTAATGAAAAACTGAGTGTCGAATTTGAGAGAACATGCAATTTTAATGGCAGAATAAACTTTATTTGGTCAAAATCGACCCAGAAACGGCTGAAATATCAATAAATATATCTGATCTTATAATTATTTGGGGCCCAAATAATTAGATGATTTTTAGAAAAAATAAAAAAATGCTTGAACTTTTTCAAAAAATTTCAAAAGCGTTTTTTAAATAGTTGTTGATGATCTCGCTATTTAATCATTATATCAATAAAACATCACATGCATAATTTTGTAAGAAAATGGTTGAAACCAATGCCTTTTTTAAAAGCGCCCTCTTGTGTTTTAATGGCTCTTTTTGAATGACAACATGTTTTTTACTTAGTCGCTTGTAATTTTGTATACCTTTCGAGCATGGTGGAGTTATAACTATTAGTTTATAATTTTACTGTGCAGGTTTTGGCTACTAAAGTTCAGCCTTACCAAAACTAAACTACCCCTTTAATGTACAAAAGGTGTGTTTATATAAACCCGTCAAAGAAAGTTTGGATATTCAAGTTTGATCGATTATATCTACTTTCTTATGAAATCATAATGGGGCAATTCCACGCCAAAGTGGACATTTGACCAAAAATTTTACAAGCATTTTTATGATACAAATTTGGTATCAAATCAAAGCTTAAATTCTATATATTTTGAATTCAATGAGAAAATTTTAGTTTTACATAATTTTAGTTGTTTTTTTATAATAACTTTATAACCATAATTGAACCCCACAAATTTGACATTTTTGTGAAAAAGTGTTTTGATCCTGTGTTTGTTTTATATTTCCCCAGTTAAGCCTAAAAAACATTATTCTGACTCCTGAGATATGACCATTTTGTAAAATAGTAAATTTGTATGATTAATTTGATCAGTTATGCTTCAATGACTTCTTATTTTCAGCCTATGAAAATGTCCTTCCGTTACCGAAAAATCAATATTTTTAATTTTGTGGCTCACATACTTGTTAGAGAGCAGACCAATCTTCAGTGCAAAGCAAGTTCAAGTAGGCCTTCCCATTGCTAACAATTGTATTACTCATTGTTTCTTCGTTAATTAATAAATAACAAAAGAAAATGTCCTTCCGTTACCATACAATGGTAACAGATGGACAAGGTACCTCATATTACATATTATGACAAAATTTATGTTCAAAAATTGGTCTCTCTTATATGAAAACCCAAAATAATGAGACAATACCTGCAATGGCCAGCTATCAGTGGCGTAGCGTGGTCAGACTAGTAATTTTCTGTGTTTCAACCAATCAGATTTGTGCATTTAGAACATTTGATCTGGCTCACAATTGATTTTATCTCTTTCTGCAACAGGGCCCTTGTACCATGATGCCATTTGTCTGGATTTCTATTGTATGGGGATTAGTAGGTCTATTTAACTGTGGTGAGCCAGGGTGTGAATAGGCTCTGATCATGACTTTGAATAGGTCTTTTTTTTACACAATACACCCCTATAGAATTCTTGGACATGGGTGTAGGTCTAAAATAATTAAATTTTACATGAAATTTGCAAACTAAAAACAAGCCTGTAGAAAAAGCAAGAACTAACATATCTCCAATTCTTTCATATATTGAAGAAATTATATCAAGCCAAGATTTAAGCAAAAAAAATTCTCAAAATTATTTGATCCACGAGGTAAAACGGAAGGTCAAAATGTAAGGTCAAAGGTTACCGTATCCAAACTCGCTCATGCATGAACACAAATGGCATAAATGGATTGCACATAACATCCCCAGTCCAATGACACCTTTACAAAATAAATTGACCCAACGGTTAATGGACAATGGCCATTTGAAAAATGGTGCCCACGCCCATTTCTTACAAAACTCCCCCATAAGAATCGACCATAGCGCCAAAACCATTGGGCGGATTGGGCTAAAACTTAAATATTTGCGCTTTTAAAGGATGAAATATCATACATACCAAATATTAGCAAATTTGAAGGGGGCTGCGATGAAAATTTTCAATTTTTTAAAAGGTGATTTGACATGGAATGACCCTACTGTGTCTTATCATACATTATAGTCCATTATGTCCTTCCGTTACCGAACATTGGTCCGCTTTGTGTGAAATAACTCAAATATCTGCGGACAAATTTTAATCAAAGAACAAGTAAATTCTTCTTAACCCTTCAGAGAATGAAATGTGTACCCTTTAAAATATTTTGTATTATTTAATATCACAGAGTTTTAGTTAAAACTGAATTGATAACAAAACCTTGTCCATTTTAGTGTCCTTCCGTTACCGACCTCATTTGTATGCATATTCAATAATGTGCGGAGATAAAAAAAATAACAAAATTATGGGACCTTAAAACTGTATGTTTTGGAAGTATTGTTATCAAAATAGACGGTTCTAACAACACAAGTATTTAAAAATGTCTTTCTTAAAGTTGACAATTTGTGTCTGAGTGTCCTTCCGTTACCATGGATTGACCATGAATAAGAGCCATTGGAGCATGAAATATAGTAAGAAAAAAATAGAAATGTAAATGCTTGTGATGTACATATGCTATCTATGATACAAACTCATTTTAGACCACAAAAGAGATGTTTCCTTCTCATAAATAGTCTTTAAATTTCAAAATTAATTTTATTGTACAATTCCAATAGACTTTTCAGAGGTCCTTCCGTTACCGTCCTTCCGTTACCGAACACTGGAGTAATTAATTTCTCATAATTAATATACCAACGTAGATATTTTTCTTAAAAGGTGGTGTTATACTCTGTGAACATAAGGAAATTGACTAGTAGCCAACTTAACATGATAAACCTCGTAACTTCACAGAGATTGGGTCATAACTAAAAAACTTGAAAATCCATGTCCATTTTGCCGTCCTTCCGTTACCGGCCTCATTAGTGTCCATATCTAATTTACATAATGCGGTCAAAATTTTAGAAATAGTGGAAATCAAAGGTGTCCCAACAAGGATCAAAGACATGCCATTTAGAATAAAAAATCAAAAGCAGGATCTTGGAATTATTTGATTGAAGTTCCAAAATTGTGTCTGAATGTCCTTCCGTTACCGTGGAATTGCCCAATGGTTATATTTGGTATCACTTGAAAGAGTGTGTATACCTCTTTAAAATGATACCAAATTCGTTTGATAACGTGCTAACAGGGCATACCTATACGGCCAAAGAGGGCGCTGATATGCCAGTTCTGGCCAGTTTGCGTAGGTTTAGGGAAATTGAATGCATTTTCAAAACATCAAGTTTGATAGTTTCGTATATTAATGCACCCACACATACATCATAATTGCAAATGAGATATCATATTAAAGGTAAATTAATGAGCTTTCTTATACTGTAAAACGTAATGATTTTAGAGTTATGAATAGTAAAACAATATCTTACCGGAATCTTGAAACAGGAAGCCACAGTCTTACATTCATAGCATTAATACGCCCCAATATCCGGCTTTACTGCACACACCCAGCATAATTTTTACAGGTGAGGCATAATTTAAGGACAAATAAATATGCTTTCACATGATGCTAAACCTATTGATGATTATGCAATGTAAAACGCCAAAACATCTCCTCCAATAGTCCACTTCGATGCAACGTCTTCAATTTCACAGAATGAAATGCATTTTGCAACATTTCATATTCGACCCTCCACCATATTCAGCTGTACCATACTTAACCTCACCATACTTAACCTCACCGGTTCCCCTCAACTCTACGTCCTGACTGATGGACCCTGCCGAGTAACCAAGTAGAAGTAAAGGTAACCTGCTAATAAAATTGTTATGGACATAATCGTATTGAAAATATAGGCTAGTGGGTTTTATAATGATATCAAATTTAATAGGTTTAAATCATTTGAACGCGCTAAATGTTTGATACAACTTGAGCACTAAAAAGTACGACACAATTAAGACTGAAATTTCCCCACTGAATACTCTCGACCCATTTTGCGACATTTGACTTCTGATCGTCCTCCATTCTGAAACGCACAGCGTATTCCCTGATTTGAAATAAATGGCAAAGAAATGTACTACTTTAAAGGGATAGTTGAGTTCTGGTAAGGAGAGTACAGTTTTGGTGAAACTGAATTTTAGTAACCAAAACCTGCATCATTACATTACAAACTAATAGTTATAACTAGAAAGGAACACAAAATTACAAATGACGTAGTAAAGATCATATTATTATTCAAAAAGAGCCGTTAAAACGTAAGAGGGCGCTCTCTAAACACTCATCGGTTTCAACCATTTTGAATAAAATATTGTGCATGTGATGCTTTGTTGAAATAGTGATTAGATAGAGAAATAACCAACAACTATTTAAATACCTATTTTGTAACTTTTTGAAAAGAGGAAGCATTTTTTTGAATTGTTAACGGCTGGTTCAAAATTCTCTAATAAACCCGGGGCCCCAGGTTTATTACAAATTGTTATATTTATGGATATTTCAGCCGTCTCTGAACCGATTTTGATCAAACAAAGATGATTTCATTATTTAAATATTATGCTCTTTCAAATTTTACACACAGTTTTTCATTACCTCACAAAAAAAAGAAGTAGTCTAGCGCCCTCTCTACCAAAACTCAACTATCCCTTTAAAGGGAAATCATCAAGCAATGCAATAAAACTAAACGAAAATAAAAATACAATTTGACAATAAGAGTTATATAATTGATCAAAGTTGAGTTTCCGAACTTTTTTGAGGGGTTCAGTTGTTGATGATTTGTATTTATTAATTTGACAAAACATCAAATGCATAATTTTGTCTTTAATTAAAGGGACTTATTCAAATTGTCAAAATCTTGAAAATCCAATTGAAATTCTTGCAGTTTCCTCATACTGTATAGTATTCTTATCAACAACAAACATGGACAGATTGTTTTTTTTTATTTCCCTTTCGTTAAAAAGATATTTACGATTGAAGTGTTCAGATGTCAAATTATCCAACGGATCATCAGGACTGTGTACAAAGTGAGTGCAATGAGTAACCTTGCATATCAGAAAACAATACTATTAATTGTATCAAACACTCATCACTTTTTGCAAAGTAACTAGATCTTTTTAAAGCTGATATAAGCAATTTATTTTTTAAAAGCACCATCTTAAGTTTCAAGGACTCTTTTGAAAAATAACAGGCTTTTTACTTGTGTGCAATTTGCTATATGATACAAATATAGTGGAATCATCACATATCGAAATACATGTATATTTACAATTAATGGATCATTTTACTTTATGAAATAATTTTACTGTGTTGAAGTTAAATTGTTCAATGTCGAAATTTGGAAATAGGTTGATAATAACAGCTGTGATTGTCGCTATAATGGAATTAGGGTATTAGCTTTAAATTGAGTACCAATAGCAGAACATACTGTGTACATCATCGTCTGCTATTGGTACTCATGTTATAAATACTTATGTTTCGTCGTGTTAATCGTTTTAGCTGGTTTATATGGACATTATACGCGAGACATATAGTGACTCTGCATATTCATAAAATGTTTCTTAAAGGGAAAGTTGAGTTTTGGTAGAGAGGGCGCTAGACTACTTAATTGGTTTGTGAGGTAATGAAAAACTGAGTGTAAAATTTGAAAGAGCATAATATTTAAACAAGAAAATCATCTTTGTTTGATCAAAATCGGTTCAGAAACGGCTGAAATATCCATAAATATAACAATTTGTAATAAACCCGGGGCCCCGGGTTTATTAGAGAATTTTGAACCAGCCGTTAAAAATTCAAAAAAATGCTTCCTCTTTTCAAAAAGTTACAAAATAGGTATTTAAATAGTTGTTGGTTATTTCTCTATCTAATCACTATTTCAACAAAGCATCACATGCACGATATTTTATTAAAAATGGTTGAAACCGATGAGTGTTTAGAGAGCGCCCTCTTACGTTTTAACGGCTCTTTTTGAATGATAACATGATCTTTACTACGTCATTTGTAATTTTGTGTTCCTTTCTAGTTATAACTATTAGTTTGTAATGTAATGATGCAGGTTTTGGTTACTAAAATTCAGTTTCACTAAAACTGTACTCTCCTTACCAGAACTCAACTATCCCTTTAACAACGATGTTTTGAAACAGTTTATTCTATTATATTAATACTGAAACATTCAACCCCCCGAATTGCCTCATACACGGGCGCGTCTCCACCGAGATTTGTGGGACTCCTGTACCGACGGCATCGAAGGGTATACGTTTTACGGAGGACGTAGAGGCATTCCCGAGTTGCCCCTGCCACGTGGTTCAGATCGAATACAAGAAATAGTGCACACTGCCAGTTGCCCGTTTGATTCGCCGAGCGTTGACTAACGATTTACCCTCGAGACTTTGTTTAACGAATATGAAACGGAGTTGATTAAGCAAGACATATAATGCAAAACAGTTTTTAAGTTTAAAATCGCAAAATTACCCAGGTTTAGATGAATATAAATATTATTATTATACAAATGGGCGATATGATCTATACGTCTTAAATTGACAATACAAGATGCTGTGTAATCGTAGTGTAATAGTCGTAAAGTTCAATAGTTGGAATTTCGCTGCGCGTATATCCCACTATGTTAGTATTTTCAAACGTGTACATGCCTCAGCATCATCTCAACCGCTTTCGGCCAAGAGGCCGAGTGTTTATTTGAAGAATTCGTTTCCGAAAAAAAGGTTAGGTCTACATTTGTAAGTTTTGAGAAGCCATGTTGAGAGGATACACTTCCATTACATGAAAGAGCATCATAAAAGGATAGTAAACAAACTCTTTAAAGAAATCCCAGCAATTTCTGATTTTTGTATTAATTTTGTTTTCATTTTCGTTTGGACCTAACCTTTTTTTGAAACAACACTGTGTAGGACCTGACCTAACAAAATCGATTTCTTTGTAAATATTAACAACCTTGAAGTATAAATTTATTTTTCTGTTAGCTTAAAATCTATAGATTAACCTAGAAAAAATGAATTTCGGTGAGAAATGGACCTTACCTTTTTTGGGAACGAGCTCTTAGCTCTCAGCTGCTCGCTACACGGTCTGCAATGACGCCAGCATGTGACAGGTCTAAAAAACATGTATTATTTTGTTAGGGAAGGGGAGGATGTTTGTACCGTGGAAGTGATTATATCATCATCCCATTCCTTACTCATAACTTTTCAAACATTTAAATTAAAATAATCACAACATATGTATTTAGTCGTCAATAGTCATCCATTTCATCCATCATCATAAGCATTAACATGATTGTGAACCATTTAAACAGAGTGTATATACCCGGGAAGTGATTATAATTATGTTCATCATAAACCGTTTGGATTGTGAGAAAAATAATTTACCAGCCTTTCTATGAGAATAAGAATATTGCCGGGTATGGCAGAACATCCGTTTACTCATGTGTCATTTCGTTTAAAGCGATAGCTGAGTTCTTGTAAAGAGAGTGCACGTTTTATCAAACTTAATTTTAGTAACCAAAACCCGCACCACAGGCGTAGTGGTGGGGGGTCATGGGGGCGGGGGCGCTTGCCCCCCCCCCCCTCCCCAAATAAATTTAAATCATGGCTTTCCTCTAATTCGATAACAGTGATTGAAAGAAAAGAGTATTTCTTTAGACAAGAAAACTCAGATTTACTTCATGTCAAGTCAAATTTCCTTCCCAAGTATGCACCAGATTGAATAATTTCAACTAAAACATTGCAAAAGCACCTTTACCGTGCACCCACCTACCATCACCCTTCCCCCTCTCGTGTATCGTTTCGCTCCCTCGGGAATCGGTCTTGTATACGTCTGGAATACAATGTTCATGTTGTTTTGTCATAAAATAATGCTTTTAATGCACTGTTTGAATTGAATATGTCACTTTGCGAATATTATTTTAGGGGTGCATTTTTGTTTTTCTTCATGTATCAATCATAACCTCTTCTGGTTAAGAATCATGACGATGATGACGCACTAACGCACATTATAGTACATGTCGTCAAGTCATAATTTCTTTTCCAGGTATGCACCAGATTGCACAGTTTCAAATCCAAAAATGCAAAAGCTCCCTACCCTGGGAGGGGGGACAACTCGGGGGGGCGGGGGGGGGGTACGTACTCACGTATATTGGGTATACGGGGATATGCCGCTGGAAAGGGTGACCTTTCCAAGGAAGATCCTTAGACATGGGTACCCTTAACAAAAAAAAAAACTTTAGACAAGGGTCCCTTTTTTCATTTATACCTTTCCCCTCTTTTCTCCGGAATTTTGGGATTTGCCGATGTGAAATTGCTAAAATTTTCAGCTCGCTCCGCTCGCTCGCATACATAGTATTTCACAACGTCGGGTGCTTATAATTATATTATGCTTCATAATGCCATGTCATAAGTAATAAAACGAATATACCCATACAATAATATTGTAACAAATTGCAATTTTCCGCTGTGAATTTCCTAAAAAATGTCAAGCTCGCTCCGCTCGCTCGCAAACATAATATTTCACAACCTCGGGTGTATTACCCTTCATAACGCCATATCATAAGTAATAAAACGAATATACCCATACAATAATATTGCAATAAATGGCAATTTTTCGCTGTGATAATGCTAAAGTTTTCAAGCGCGCTCCGCTCGTTCGCATACATAATATAATTCACAACCTCGGGTGCTTATTATGGACGTGTGGACGTGGTGTGGCAAGATCGATAGAGCGCGCGCTTTTTTATCTCGAGATCACGAGTTCGAACCCTGCCCACTCCGTTTCTCCTTCAGCAAGACAATTAATCCACATTGCTGCTCTCTACTCTACTCTCTGCTCTCTGCTCCCAGGTGTATACATGGGGACCCGGTAAGACTGGGGCGTGTATGCAATTGTACTTGTATACCGTCAAGTGCGCCATATGGCTGCCATAATGCATTGCTCCCAAGGGAGCAGAGAGTGCATGTCATGTGCGGAATGATTGTGAGTGTGTGTCCGCTGACCGGGGTAATAATACTGTAAAGCGCTTAGACAATGTTAGAGATGATTATCAATCATATTAGGCGCTATATAAATCGCAAATATTATTATTATTATATTTGTATTTTTTTTAATGAGGAAGCATTCAAAACAATTCTGCATCCGCTGGTTTACAATTATCTGATATTTGTGAAGCCCCACAATAAATAAAAATGGTTATGTTTATGGTTACGTCAGCCATTTGTGAACCGATTTGTATCAAATACAGTTTATTATGTCATCAACATTGTATGTTCTTGCAAATTTGACACTCAGTTTCTCATTTCCTCACAGTAAACTATAATTGTGTGTATCTCACTCTATACCAAAACATATATTAAACACACGAGAAACGATAAAGGGTGTGCATTGATAGGCTAGCCTAAAATACACGATGACCATGTATCATTGAAAGTTTCATTAATCAATATCCCCCCCAAAAAAACAAATAAATAAATAAATAAAAAAGTATCACAAATTAAAATTCTAATCTTCTAAGACAATTGATTCTAGATGAAAGAAAATATTAGAAAATGTTAGGATAACTATTGCTTGAGATTTGCCATGATTGGCGCGAAACTAGTCACTATGTTAAACAATAGTATGGTTGTACACGTTGTCACGCACTCCTGGTGTTTAGACCGATCGAAGCACCTGGATATAGACACGGTCGGAACATGAATTATTAGTTTCATATATAGTTTCAATGTCCAGGCATAAACTTTAATATAGTGTTTCACAAAATACCCTCGGGTAGTACTAGACAAAAAATGTATACGTCGAACACTCATATAAATCAACATGACTTTAAGAGCACTCCCAACTACGCGTGTAGGATACTTGAAGGCATGAAGCATAATCTTTCAAAGAATAACCACAAACATGTGAAGTGCGAATACATCAATGAATCAGAAACAAACGTAGGACCACGTTTATAGTTGCACGGCATTGTCATGAATCATGAAGTGAAGAAGGTTTGTCGAGTTAGGCATAAACATAGAAGTTTTCATTTCCAGACAATATCACACTTTACATTAGACTGTTTTTTATTTCTCACGACAGGCTTCATGAGCGATAGTAAGCTTCAAGTCTTTCTCAAATTTGTTTCCCACTAGGAATTACGTTCCAAGTTTTCAATATCTTCAATATACACAATTAAACAACGATGGAACGCTCCGTGAGCGTTGTATTTGCTGCATTAGCATTCCTTCGTATGGTTCAGCTGTGTCTCTCAGTGTCTTTACAGTGTGAGCAACAAACATTTGAACTAGACAATAATGGTTCAATTACCAATGTTCGTTGTATCACCGAGCGGTACTTGAAAGGAATTGAAAGCATCAAGTTGTACCGACCTAATGATGAAGTGATTGGACATTGTGATCCAATGTACTGCGCGCCAAGCTATTGTTCCTTTTCGTGTGAGACTGAAGAAGTTGGGAATCGGACCAATTTTATATGGTGTGGGCCAAAATGTGTTTCCTTCAATATTTTAGATCCTCTACTTGACACTGATTACGGAGAATATTATATTTCTTTTAATTCGTCTGATAAAGCTCTTGCTTTTACCCTCACTGAGACCTCGACGGAAAGTCAACTGAATACAGAATACATTTCTCATTCCGATTCCACATCTGCGCCCAGCAGCACAGTTTCAAGCAGTTTATCTAGATCTCCAACTACAGAACGGAGTAGTGACGGAATACATACTACTGATTCTGATCTATCTGGAGGAATGTCCCAATGCTCACAAGAATCATGCACGAATTATGTGTCAACCATTAGTGAAGTTGTTACCAACGATAATACAATAACGCTTACCGAGGAATTTGTGACAGCCATTATCCTAACGTTATCTGTTGCACTCATCTGCACAATCGGAACAGGACTATATCTTCTAGCGCGAAGATGCACGCAGAGTGAAACACTAAGTCGCGATCTACAAAATAATCAAATTTCTCTGTCACGATCAAATACAGTAGAGGCTATAGACATTGCCTCCATGACATCGCGGCCCTCTCTCAGCAATGTCCGTCCTGACACTGGCTATCCTGCGACGCCTCACCAGGCACCGTCGTTGCCTCCAAGAACCCGCTATGGTGACCATAACAGAGTACGTTTGCCAATCGATGATTGTACGCCATACGGAGAGAGCGGGGATAACTTCAACCCTGTGTCCGAATCACGTGTGCACGACCTCCAGATGGGTCAAGATGGCGGCCGAGCGGGCGGCTGGGGCGTACAGGGTGAGAACACGTACTGCACGGTGGATGATTGCAAACGGAATGAAGTAGCTAGTCCGGTGGCAAGTGGTCAGAACATACCAATAACAACCATCGAGGATCTCTCAATAGACTGCAATACTGAAGATGATGATATGCTAAGCAGGTTATATGCCAAACCAGATAAGAGGAGGGTGCAGGGTCAGATTTATAACGATAAATTATCCTTCAAGATTATTGCGGAGGTTGACGATTCTGACTACGACGTCCTTAGACACAATAAAGTGAAAGAACCAGTTTGCATTGCGTCGTGTCCAATACACAGTCAGCGTAACCAAGTCAGGATATTGTCTGACCTAGTGACGTTAGCTCTGATATTGTGGAATAAGAGACATATTTTTGCATGGGCACAAAGTGTTTTCACTTTTCCTCGATAAATATCAACATGTAACAGTAACTATTTGATTGTTACGAAGGAAATGTTTCCAACGATACCTGCCTCTTGCGCTGACCGACTTTCCATACTCTTATCCTGCGATGTCGGCGCAGAAAGACACAGATTCATCAGGGCTTCCAGACATCCGCGCTCCTTCTGATCTCAAGTGTAATTACGACACTGACGACTCGCGTCGTATCGCATCAGAGTCTAGAGAGAATAGCAAAGCGAAAGCAGCAGGGAATGCATGTAGTCCTTTCATTTGCAATGCAGGTGACATCCCAGCTTCTAGCAGTGAACAGGGGAGTGTTGCATTGCAGGCAAGCGAGAGAGCAACCGGGGGAGTGTCATCGGAACCCTTGGGCAGAGATCCGGCCCAACTTTATCTGGATGAGTTCTTTGATTCGTCTGACTACGAGCTGCTGAACCCACGCATAGAGAGGGAGTAACATTACTCAACATGCATCTAAAATAAAGTATGTAAATCAATGGGTGTTCCTTATTTACCCTGTACATAACGATCGTCGATGAAAAGCAACATTCTTATCTAACTTGGGTTGTAAGCAAATTATGGCTGTATATATTCCCCCGTTGTAATGAGGTTTAGATTGTTCCTTCATTGAGTGATTACGTCATCTGCCCTGATCATGCTGGCTCCGGCCACCTTTCAAGCGAGTGGTGATTCCCTAGACCACGGGAATTAAACCATGTAATCAAGTGGAAGGGTGGCATTAGATCATGCTGGCTCCTGCTACCTTTCACCGAGTGGTAATTCCCTAGACCGCGGGAGTAAAGCCATGTAATCAAGCGAAAGGGTGGCGTATGATTAATTGGGAAGAGATCATGGCCAACCTTACAACGAGGAGCTAGCTGATAGTCTGATTTGCTGACAATACATGTATGACGAGTGTCGATCTGACTGGAATCGTATACGAACTATGCTATTTACATATTTGTCACTTTTTATTACAAAGATTGGTTGTATAATATGATTAAAATATTATTCAATGGTTTGAATTGCTGGAAAGTTATATTAGCAACTCCAGATTGATACAAATCTAGTTTTGTATAAGTGTATTAAGTGGTCCTTTGAATATTTGTACGCCTGTAAATAAAATATGTTATTGTAAATTTGTATACTTTTCGACGTTGCTAAAACAAAACGATGTCAATGTCATACCTGGTGAGTGATTTGTATAAAGTTGTTACTGTTTTGAGCTCCCATTGATAAAGATAGGTATTTGGATTCATATTAATACACATGATTAGAGTTGTTGTGATTCATAATCGATTAGATCGTTCTTGGTTAGGAGGAATTGCAATGTTAATGTTTGTTTACATTTTGAAGAATATGACTGTTGTCAACTGAATCGGGTGGTCAAAATAAACAATTGATTTAAATTTAGTTTAATGTTGCTGCATTAAACAAAATATATCTTATTTGATTAATGTATGTAAATATAATTAGTGCTGTATAATTAACATTCGTGGTGATTACTGTGTTTATAGAAGGTGTATATTCCGCAAACAAAGTTTTCTTTAACATGTTTAAGACAAAATATCTCATATTTGTTACCGATGAAGTATATGTCATTATACATCAAATTAAAAACGAACATCTTTAAACAACAAAACCTTAAACGAGTACGCACCATTTATATATATAACGGTATGCACCGAATTTAAATGTTTTTGTTAGTTGCCCTGATAGTTGTGGGCAAAATATTTCCATTTGCATGGGTGCCACGACCATCCAAGAGTCTAGCGTGACCTTACCAATGTTTGCTATAATTAGAAATATGATTCCCTTTTACTTAATCTCATTCATTATTTAGTTCGTTAGATGAGAACGAAAGGAAACAAACATTCACTTTCTCAAATTAAAATTTTGTGAGAGAACACAAAATTCGTATTGGTAAGGCATGAACACAATTCTATGGACAACAATTAGTCTCCTTACAAAACCTGGAAGAAACGGACCCATGACATGATTTACAAAGATCCCCATTTCTCCATGATCACTGAAACAAATCGATATAATATCTTTAAAATCATCTTTGAAGAAAATCCGATTGTAATTTTGTGTTTGGACAAACTGTATGTTTTAACTAATCATTTAGAAAGCTGTGTTACTTAGGTGATCCCTCGCATACATCCGCAAAGTTGATTCTTCGGCAATATGTCAGGTTTATAATAGCTTCTGACCACTCCGGCAATGGGAATCAAGGGGTTTCAGGGATAAGTTCCGTACTACGGTTTTCTATAGCTCAATCGGACGACCATCGGTCTAGCAATCCGGAGGTCTTGGGTTATAATTCCGTTGAAATCCCATTGTATTTGCCCTCTTCTAATCAGAGTAATGAACTATTTAAAAGGCTCAACATAGATTCATATTTGTGTACAGCCACGGCTTGGTTGCACATTTGCCTCGATAAGTATACATGTCACTATTACTATCACAATACTGTGCTAGTCCAACATACCCATTTCCTGACCGGCTTTTGTTACTCTTGCCCTACGATGTCGGGTGGGAGCCCAGCATATAGAGTAATTCGAGGGGCCTTGTGGCATCTACGCATGATGTCGGGCAGCCAACCGTGTTGTCACCTGCTTCCCTAGAAGATCACAGTGATGTGTTGCAGGCAAGTAGCGGAGCAAGCGGGAGAGCGTCATCGCAAGCCTTGGGCAGAGATCAGGGCCAACTTTATCTGGAGGAGTTATTTGATTCGTCTGACTACGAGCTGGTGAACCCGCAAAAGTTGATTCTGATTATGATGTTCTTAGGGACATTTTCGGAAAAATACTAAACTGTTTAATTGTAATCGTGGGTCCAAATACAGCTTCGTCTTCAAACAAAGTGTGTTTCTCAATGCGTTGATAATTTCTGATATGTCACTATAACGAGAAAAATATTGTTCTAGGAAACAAACTTGTATACATTTTCATTTCATGTAGGCCATCCTGCATAGATCAAATATCAGTATTGAAATAGACTAACACTAAATACAATTACGGTTGAAATGTACTCGTTGTTGTATGTAATACATGGAGCAGATTGTTAACTGTATTTCGTAGGTATTAATTTGTACTAAAACAACTCTTTTGTACGGCGTTTATGCGTATATACATTTGACCGAGGTGATAAAATTACATGTCCACCATCTTTGCACTACCGTAAAAAGCACGCATTTTGTAGTCAACTCTGAATTTACCAGGCAATGTACGTGACATTACATAGGCAGGTGTACGAGTTTAAGACTTCATTAAATACTAGCACAATAATGTTAGCTTCTTGTACAGTGTCGATATGTGTTTCCTTTTGTTCGTGTTTAGTGATCGTGTGTCAATTCAAACTACCAAATTATATGTACGGTATAAACCTGTTGACAATTTATTCAAAATTCAAAAGCCAAATATACAGACATAAATTCACGGAACATGATGAATCAGAATATTGTATTAATATAAGTTGTCTCTAGTGAATAAACTGTTATTATATTGCGTGTGCCAATGATGATGAATTTATGATTATGGCGGTTAATTAATAGATATTTGATAACTGGTAATCTGCTAAACGATTACATAATAAACACTATTGGTCACCCAAGAAAGCATACAAACAGTTCATTCCAGGACTACCGCAGTTCGTTTTACGACCAACATTGACATTCAACAATCCGGAAGATTTCGGGAACTTTCATCAGAAATCAGGGATTTATCAATCATATACATAGAAACTAATAACGATAATCGTTCAATAAATAAGGCAGCTATACAACGGACCATTTGGCAGATTACGAATTTAATCAAGTATACATGAATGTCAATTAAATTAAATAATCATTACGTTATCATCAGTGGCTCAAAGCCAAACCTGATCTATTGTGGGCTTTGTATGTTATTTAAAGGGAGAGATCCTCTTTTGCAAGCCAAAATTCAAAAGTTGCGAGGTTATTTTATTATATGATAGGAAATGTCATTTAATAGCATGCCTGAAAAAAAAATAGGACTTGAAATCTCTTTTTCGTGGAGTTATAGACCTAAAACTGAATAAACTGAGGGACGTCGTTTAAATAGGTACATACGTATTTTCGGCCGGTGAGTAAGTTCGTACATATATTTCACGGAGTGCCAGATCGGTATGCATGACCCCTACGTGACATGCGCTAGCTACGTGACCCGCGCATAAGTACTATTGTGTGATCGTTTACCAAGCAAAATACCCAAACATCGCTTAAATTGACTACATGTAATTATATATTCTTTCTTTTTGAGATCTTTTTCCGTGACATACGTTAACAAATGTCGGCTTCGCAATACCTTTACGAGAATTAGTACTATATTGTTGTAATATTATTCCTAATAAGTTGAAATGCTTTATTGACCGATATATGGTTTAAGTGGAGGGACGCATTCGTTTTTCATTCGTAGAATCCAAATTAGAGGGCTGTTCGCTCTGATTTTTTTGGCGTGTTTCATTGATCCCCATCCGTCAACTGAAAGCTTTTCAGACGTTTTGTAAAAGTGGACCTGTCCCTTTAAGAAAATTACTTAATAGAACCTATAGACGTCACCCGCATGTAGTAGCTACTTTTGTTTATTACATCTGGGAGGAGGTGTGGGGTGACTTGCTGTTCACCGGACCAAGACCAATTCGTTCGCGCCCGAGACCACCTGCCAACATTTGTCAAGAATTTGAAAGTCCTCTGGGGATGAGTGGGGTGGGGAGAGGTTGATGTACAGATGATCGTGACCAGGTTGGGGGTGGGGGCGGAAGCAGTTTTGGATGGGGGGGGGGGGGGGGTAAAACCAATCGGGGCTCACGAATGTGTGTGTGCAGGACTTTGATCCAGATGTGAGAGTGAGACATTGCAAGGATCGAAGCGACTAAGCCTGAGGGAGGGAAGTGTCTGAGCGGGGGGAGGGTTTAACATTGATTTTATCTGGGAAAGCGTTAATAAGAATACAAAAAATAATTTACACACTGAGAGATACGCATCCCAACATACAAACACATATTGTACTCATATTTAGCGTCATACACTTTTCCAACATCACAAATATGCCACAGTATGTATGATCCAACAACATAGCCTATATTGCCAAGAGTGAGTCCCGAGAGGCGAAACTACCGGGGGCTAGGGCAGAGACAAATGGGGGGGGGGGGGGGGGGGATTGGAAGGGGGTATCCCTCTCCTACGTAGAAGATTTTGCCCATATACTTCAAATGGTGCAATTTGGTGCACGTCACACAAGCAGCCAGAGCAATGCCAGCCTACACTGGAACTACGTGACCCTGTATGCAGACAAAAATGCTCACCATGCTCTCGCTAGACCATACACAAGTTACTCAAAAATTTGAGATAATCTGTTCCATTGTATTATACAGAAACATAATTGTAGTTTGATTGAATTGTGAGGGCAAAACTAAAATAGTGATAAATTGGACTAATGTTATAAAAGTTAAATATTTGTCTCCGCATGATACAACCAGACTAAGGTTTCTGATAAAATCATATAGCATAGCCAGAATAACCGGGCCTGGTTAGGGTTACATATTACAAGATTGATATGGTATTAGAAAGAAGATGGAAAATATACTGTTCAATAAATAGGTCTGGTGAGCTTAAGTTAATTCAGATATACAGGGTTATGTTGATATGAAAATATCGCATATTCTTAAGCCAAGACAAGCCAAACTAATCAATTTATTTTACAAAAGGTTTTTACTGGAATATCTAGTTAATTGTTAAAATTCGAAATGCGGCGATAATGATTGTTGCGATGTTCGTTATGATGGAATGAGGATATTGGCTTAAATTTTGTACAACGTCTGCTGTAGGTACCCTTGTTACCGATATATAGAGGTAACAATTAATCCATGGTAGAGTAAACACATATAAAAAAGAAAATAAAATTTCAAAATTCGGAAAAGCAATATTCTGTTTGCAGCTTACTAAGCTTTGAGAAATTGTCAAATGGCACTGTTCAACGATTGCAATAAATGCATTTAATCACATGTGTCATTTAATCATTCAAAATGGGTAGCATTGTTTTACAAAAACTGCCAATGCATTACGTTACACGTGCTGTTTCGCAACACTGTACAGGGATTGTGTAGCTTTTGTTACGTTTGAACTGGGCCATTCGTTGATCTGTGCTCATTCAGCAATAACATTATTACTCTTTCAGAAATTATCTCAAAATGTAAATATTAATGTATAGAAATGTATTCGTGATACGCCATATTGAAATAGTTATCTTCACGGGCAGCTGCAAAAAGTAAGTGTTGTACGACAATGTTACTAGATCCCTTTAAATAACTTCACACAGCTATCCATTATTGTGCTTGCAAACTTTTGACATAATCATAAGTTAGTCCTTCTTAATACTGTACAGATGTCGTTTTTAGCGTTATCAGCTTTCGCAAGCGTATTTAAAGGTAAAGACCAGTTTTAGAAACGCCCCCCTCTCAAAAAAATTAAATGGAAGCTCTTATTACCAATAATGTGAAAGAATATTATTAGACTAATGTATGATCATCCAAATTTTGCCAAGAAACCGCCTACTAATTGATATATTTGCAAATTATATATCTATTTCAATGAAATAGATATGTCCTCCATACGCTATGTGTATTACCACCAGCGGTTTTATTCCGATATTTCTGTATTTAACGATGCTTAGGTTCGGATTTTACCACACAAGCCTTATTTCAATACATATTCAACAATAATGATCAATATAGATGTATTCGGCTACTTTCCCGAAAATGATAATGGGCTTTAACATAATTTATTTGCATACTCTAAATGAATAACTGCAGTGTATTCACAAGTAAATAAAATGCAATCAATAGATGTATTTGCACTGAGATAGAAAACATACTTCGACAGTTTATGAGTACATGTTAAACATAAATAAACAATGACCCTTTTCCCATTATGTTATTAAAGTGTTTTGTTTTCTGGCGTGCACAATTATATTACCGGTATACAATTCATATTCCACACAAATCCAAGCAAATTAATGTTCAGTACAACAACATACAATAAAACAATAAGACAGAACCTGGTTTCAACTTATGCGGGAAAATAGATGAAGTGAAAAGCAAACAAACCCAATCACTAGGGGTGTATTAAAAATGATAGCTACTGAAAAGTAGATTGTACGTTTGCGATTAAAAAGGCAATATTTAAGGAATAGTTCAAATTTGTATGAGTTTATGAAAATGTGAGTGTCAAATTTAACAGAGCATGCAGTTTAAATAACATAATTAACTTTATTTGACCTAAATCGGTTAGGAGAGAGCTGGAATATCCATTGATAAAGCACTAAGTAAATATTCTAGGGCCCCACAATCATTCAATAATTTTGAACTAGCCATTAAAACAATGTTTACACTTTTTGTTTAATCTACAAAACATGTGTTAATATAGTTCTTGATAATTTATATTCATCATTTTGACAAAACATCACATGCAGAATTGTATTTAAAAACTGATGTAATTTATTTAAAAAAACCACCTTCTTGACTTACCAAGGCTTCTTCGAACAATAACATGCTTTTTGCTTACCCGTATGCAATGTTATACATTATTACTTAGTGTAGTTATAACTATACTTGTTCATGATAATAATAATAGTTTAATGATGCAGATTTTGGTTACCTCAATTTAGTTTGACCAAAAGTGTAATCTCTTTCCAAATTCAACTTTCCACTTAAGTAATAGATGATTGAGATGTCATTTGAAAAGAGGGCCGCGGAATAGTTTTGAAAGTGAAGGTCAAACCACATTTGACCAGTTATGTAATATTTTATTTCATGTATGTTTTTGTTTTAAGCCAACAAAGTGTGAGGGAGGGGAGGGGGGGGGGGGGGCTGCAGCCCCCAGCCCCCCCCCCCCCCCCCCCCCCCCCCGTCCCCCGGTTCCGCGGTCCCTGTCAGATATTGATGTTCAATCAATAGGGCTGGTGGGCTAAAGTTTAAGCAGATATTTCACACTAAGTAACATTATTATAATATTATAACATATCATATATGCTCCAGACGAGCAAACATAATCGTACAATGATAGTTGATTGAAGTCTCAAAATTCACATGTCGAAATACACGTAAGAATTATGTTTATTAATTTTGTTTTCCTTTCCCTTTGGACCTAACCTTTTTTGGAAATAATACTATGTTGGACTTTATCTCTTTGAACAAAATCAATTTCTTTGTAAATTTTAACAAATTTCCAGTGTTAATTTGAGTTTTCTGTTGGCTTTAAATTTATAGATTAAGCTAAAAAATGAATATTGATTGAAAATGGACCAAACTTTGTTTTGGAAACGAGCTCTTCATTGTACACCGAGCCGTTCACCCCTCTCAGCTGCTCGTTTCACGGTCTGCAATGACGCCAGCATGTGGCAGGTTTAGGAGAGATGGATTATTTTGTCAGGGAGGGGAGGGGGTGTTTATACCGGGGAAGTGATCATATCATCATCCCGTTCCTTACGCAAAACTTCTCAGCATTACAATTTTAAACATCACAACTCATTCACTCAGTCGTCAATAATATTTTTACAATGATTGTAAACAGTTTTAACAGAGATACCCGGGAAGTGATTATTATTATGTTCACCATAAATCGTTTGGATTGTGAGAAAATGAATTTACCCGCTTTTCTACAACATGATGCATTCGCTCAGGGTTGATAATACAGTACATCAGTTTTGGGTTATAATATGGCGCTTAAAGAACTGATGATTATGTAGGCTTAGATAAATACTAAATATAGTTACTGAATTTGGCATTTAAAAACAATAATTGCCCAAAATGTTGTTTCTTCCAAAAAAGTATGTATCGTTTTTTGCTATAGATACCGTCAATTTGTTCTTTTAATTGCCCAGCGACGATTTATTGAGACCTCGCAGCAAAACTTCTTAATTGCCTGACGAAGACCGGCAGATCGAACGCGGTCGAAACGTCGCTTCAATAATTCGCCACGTCATCGCGAGACAACGGGTAATTTTTTTCAACGTATATTCACCGGGATGGAGAACCTTTTTACTTCTATTTAATAAAAACCTGTTATCATTTCAGAATAGCGCTCAATGAGGGCGCCCTTGATGTCGAGCTATACAGGAAGGACAAAATCGGAGCTGCCAGTAAATTCTTAGTTTTCCGTCGGCTTTCAACTAGTATATTCCATTTTCAGCAATATCTACGACAGATAACTAATATGTTTGTATTTAAACGATCTCGAATGTCAAGTTCGGATGACAAGCAAGGGGAAAGTGACCAAAAAATGGAAAACGAAAGTGCCACGCCCACAGCCGCAGCATCGGTATGTACTGACAATATTGAACGGTTATTACGCACAATATTAGAAAAACAATCTGTGCTGGATGAAATGTATCAGAAAGTTAACGAGATATCGAACAAGGTCACAAAAATTGAGATGAAAATGAAGAATTTTAAAACAAGATTGACAGATCTGGAAAAATTCGTGCGGGAAAGGCTGACTACGAATATGAAAATGAGATTCGAAAGAATGTGGCAGACTTAGTCAACCGCAGCAAAGAAAAGAACATTATCCTACACTGCATCCCGAGGGCAAAGAAGGCGCAGATTGCGCAACTTACGCCGACAAGTTCCCAGCTACAAATTTGAATATTCATGAGGTCGAGATCGAGAGGGCGCATCGGACCCCGCGAGGAAGGCGTAGCACAGCAGCTGGCGGATTTTGCCTGGTGATGTGAGGTGAGGTGAGGGGTTCAACCGCCCCCCCCCCCCCCCCCCTTACGAGGTTTTATGGTACATATCATCAGGATAAAAGAAATTGAACTACAAATTCAATAGTTATTTTATTATGCTTTTACAACATCAAAATCAGAATCATCTTGCTACATGGCAAATTTGATTGAATTACTATGACTGTGCTTAACATTATAATGTTATGTTGTTAACATAATACGAAACAAGATAAAGGCTTAGCATTGCTAGACTGATCTAAAATACACGACGATCATGTATTGATTAAAGGTTTGTTATGAATCAACATTACCCCCCCCCCCGCCCCCCCCAAAAAAAGAAAAAAAGGTAGCACAAATTCAAGTTAGACTCTTCGAAGCTTTACTGCGCATACCTCGTGCTCGTGATGGTTACGGATTTGGTATCATTTTAAAGAAGTATACACACCCTTTCAAGTGATACCAAATATAACCATTATGATTTCTTAATAAAATAGCTATAATCGATCAAACTTGAGTTTCCGAACTTTTTTTGAGGGGTTTAGATGAAAGTAAAGATTATTAGAAAATGTTAAGATTACTATTACATGCACTTGAGATATAATCAAAGGCCAGGGCTGTGAAGACCTCCCGATTTGCCACGATTGACGCGAAACTAATCCATAGGTTAAACAATATGGTTGTAGACATTGTCACGCATCCTTGGTGTTAAGAGCCTGGACACACCTGAAAATAGACAATCGGAAGATGGATTATTAGTTTCATATTATGTCCAGGCATAAACTTTAATAAAGTGTTTAAGAGGTGAACACTCGGGTACTACTGGAAGAAATGTTTCCACAAGAACCCTCATATAAATCAACAATACTTTAAAAACACACCTCACTATGATACTTGAAGTCATGAAATATAATCTTTTAAAGAATATCCACAAACATGTGAAGTGCGAATAAATCATCAATTGTTCACATAACGATTGTTTCCACACATAGTGGGCAATTAAATCAATGAAAACGATAACAAACAGCGTAGGATGACGTTTATAGTTGGACGACTTCATGAAGTCATGAATCATGAAGTAAAAGAGGTATGTGAAGAAGGAGACAAAAATACATGTTTTAATTTTTAGACAGGATCAGACTTTACATTAGACTGTGTTTTAATTTCTCACAATATGGTTCATATATAGGCGATAGTTAGCTTTTAGCCTTTCTCAAATGTGTTTCTCGTAACATTCCAAGTTATCAAGACTTTCAATATGCACAGCTAAACAACGATGGAACGCTCCGTGAGCGTTGTATTTGCTGCATTGGCATTGCTTCGTATGGTTCAGCTATGTATCTCAGTGTCTTTACAGTGTGAGAAACAAACATTTGAACTAGAAAATAATGGTACAATTACCAATTTTCGTTGTATCGCCGAGCGGTACTTGAGAGGAAATGAAAGCATCAAGTTGTACCGATCTAATGATGAAGTGATTGGACATTGTGATCCAATGTACTGCGCGCCAAGTTATATGTTCATTTTTATGTGAGACTGAAGAAGAACTTGGAAATCGGACCAATTTTATATGGTGTGGGCCGAAATGTGTTTCCTTCAGTATTTTAGATCGCCTGATTGACGCTGATTACGGAGAATATTATATTTATTTAAATTCGTCTGATAAAGTTTTTGCTTTTACCCTCACTAAGACCTCGACGGAAAGTCCATTGAATACAGAATACATTTCTCATTCCGATTCCACATTTGCGCCTAGCGACACAGTTTCAAGCAGTTTATCTAGTTCTCCAACTACAGAACGGAGTAGTGACGGAATACATACTACTGATTCTGACCTATCTGGAGGAATATCCAATTGCTCACAAGAATCATGCACGATTTATGTTTCAACGATTAGTGTGGAACCCGACAACAGTTATGTACAATTACGTTTACCGACGCATTTGTGAAAGTCATTATCCTTATCAAATCTGTTGCACTCCTCTGCACCATCGGAACAGGACTATATTTTCTAGCGCGAAGACGCACGCGAAGTGAAACACTGGTTCGAGAGCTACAAAATAATCAAATTGCTCTGTCAAATACAATAGAGGCGATAGAGATGGCCTCCATGACATCACGGCCTCCATACAGCAATATCATTCCTGAAACTGGTTATCGTGCAACGCATCAACAGGCACCAGCGTTGCCTCCAAGGACCCGCCCTGGTGACCATAACTGGGGTACTGTTGCCAACCGATGAGTGTACGCCATACGGAGAGAGCGGGGATAACTTTAGCCATGTGTCCGCCTCACGTGTGCACGCACGACCTCCAGATGGGTCAAGATGGCGGCCGAGCGGGCTGCGGGGGCGTACAGGGTGAGAAGACGTACTGCATGGCTAGTGGCCAGAACATACCAGTAACCACCATCGAGGATCTCTCAATAGTCTGCAATACTGCAGATGAAATCCTAAGCAGGTTATATGCCAAACCAGATAGGAGGAGGGTGCAGGTTCAGATTTCCAACGAGAAAATATCCTTCAATATTGTTACGGAGGTTGACGTCCT